>PVKN010004923.1:0-32150 GCA_004027915.1 Capromys pilorides
AGGCTGGCCTCTAGTTGATGAAACTCGCAGATCTTAGGGACGGGTCCCGTCTCCTGCTTCCTGCCAGCTCCATTACCCCATCTTTCCTGCTTCTGCTGTCCCACAGCTGCTGGCCCCGGGACCTGGGCCTTGATTCTCTTCCGGGAACCTTCAGGCTCCACTCATCTGCTAAGCCTCCTCAGCTCTCTGGACTATCTCCCTGTCCACACCCCCCAGACGATGCCATGCCCCCTCTAGCCCCACTCTCCTCCTCATCCTGCCCACCGCCTACCCTGCTGACCATGCTCAGCTCTGTCACACTGGCCTGCACTACCCTGCTGGCCCTTGGGCTGTTCAGGACAGCACTGAGGTTCCCTACGTCTTTGTCCCCTTTCTCATCTACACACTCACTCAGCAGATCCATCAAGGGGCACTGCTTTGTGCCAGCACCAGCCCAGGTGCTGTGGATACAAATACATGCCAGCTCCACATTGCAGCCCCCTCCCCAGAAGCCCATACCCTAGAGGGATCACAGACCCACTCATGTCTACAGTGGCACAAGCAAAGGACTCAAGAAACCAGAGAAGGCAGCTTCCTCCTGCTCTGGGACTGTGGGGGAGTCTCCCTGAGGAAGAGACTGGAGGGGGCTTGGAGGAGGAGAAAAAGCCCATGCCATGGTCTCACTCCAGGTGGAGGTGGTACCGCATAGGGCTAGGTCTCAAGTGTGCGCGTGCGTGTATCCTTCTACCTCTCAAGGTAGGGAGGACAGCTGTGCAGCGGGAGGGCGGCAGTGGATGCCCACGAGAGACTGGTCCAGAGCTCTATAGACCAGGAGCCCCGTAAGGCAGGCTGAGCCTCCTCCATCAGACCGGAAGCAGTGCTGAATCCTGCACTGATTTTTTTTTCCCCCCTAAACTTTGAGACAAAGTTTGCTAAGTCTCTTGGGCTGGGCTTGACCTTTTGATTTTCCTGCCTCAGATACCGGCAAATACCTCCAGCCCCAACTTCTCTTAAGCAATTGCCTTATCAGTAAGGCAGAGGAGAGACCAAGCAGCACAGACGCTTGGGCAGTCTGACCAGGTGGACAGGTGGATGGCTCCTCCCTGGAAGGCACCACCTCCGGCTAAGGCTTCTCCTGTGCTGTTTCTATTATAATTCACTTGCTTTTCTGAACAACTACGATGAAGACAACATTATGCAATGTATTAGCTATTGTAAAATAATAATAATAATAATAATAATAATAATAATAATAATAATAATAATAATAATAAATTTTTAAAAATTCACTTGAGGGGCCGGGGAGATAGCACAAGTGCTTGCCTGGCAAGTGCAAGGTCGTGAGTTTGAACCCCCGTCCTGCCAAAATAATAAATAAGTAAAAATTTAAAATTTCACTTGCTTTCACCCCTGTTTCTCCCTGAAGACTGTGGGCTCTCCTCTTGGAGGTGCTCCTGGTGACCCCACAGTGCCTGACAAAGTAGCACCCCTTTTGTCTTCCAGGCAGTGCCCCAAGTACATCTGGTGCAGCAGACCTGATCAGGACATTTTCTGTGGTTCAGGGACACACGCAAGTCAGCGTAGGCCAAGCAGACACCTCAGAACCCAACTGCCTGGCCTCCGGCCACAGCTGCACAGCAGATTCCTCTTCTGAAGCCTCCCCTGTAAGGTGACAGGGGCCTCCACACAGCTGAGGCCGAAGCCCAGCCAGTGGGCACCACCACACTGCTCAGTGCTGACTAGAGGACTCTGCACGTGAGGCTGTGGGCATGGTGCCTGGCACACAGTAGGTGCTCAGCTAATGTCAACCCCAAGTACCCTAATGAGCATTAAACAAGATGCCCTGCGTCTGCCCGCTGGTGACGTGCACTCAACACCACACCCTGGCCCCAGGGAGCGGGAATGGGAGGCGTTGGTCTCCTCTCCTCCGTTTGCTCTCCCACTTCTCAGTCACCCTACACCCTGCTTCCCCGCACAGCTGAGGGAGCTCCTCACTCCATCCTCCCAGGCTTCCTGATCTGGCTTTCTCTGCCCAGCATCAGTGCCCACTCCAGCAGCCCTGGTCAGTGCCATCTTGCCTGGCCACCTCCTCACACCAGAGTCCCCACTGAGCTCTTCTGTGTCCCCACATCCCAGCTGGGGCAGTGGCAGATCCCAGCAAGGCTTTCCCAGAGCTGCTGGGGACATCAGGATCCCCTCTCCTGCCACTGCCCAGCTCCCCTCAGCTTTGTCTTCCACACCCTAGCGGCACCCAGCCAGCACTCACCCGAGGGGTGCTCGGGGTTTCCATCAGACATGGGGGAGCCCTCTTCTGGGTGCCGGTGGTCCAGGTGGGCGCTCTTGTAGTGTGCCTGAATGGCAGCAGCCCCTCCTTGCTCGGCCTCCCCACCAGGGCACTCGGCCTCCCCCTGGGCTGCCTTCCCGTTCTTCCGCCGCCGGGGCTGGTACTTGTAGTCCGGATGGTCCTTCTTGTGCTGCATTCGGAGCCTCTCGGCCTCCTCAATGAAGGGCCGCTTGTCGCTCTCATTCAGCAGCCTGGGAGGGTGGCAGGAAGGACAGCGGAGCCGGTGTGAGTGCCAGGGCACCCACTGGCCTCCCTCTGAGTTCAGCCCTGCAAGCCAGGAGGCCCCGGAGGACCCCAGATGGACAGAGGGTCGGTGGGGCTGTGGCCTGCGCTTGTGTACTGGGGAGAAATGCACCCCAGAAGACTGGGATCTCTGTCCCCAAATCTCTCAGAGGCTAGAGGGTAAGAGAAGTCAGGCCCCCGTGATGGGCTTAGAAGTAGACACGGAAGTTACGAGGGGCAGATATGAGTTCAAGGAAAAGAAAAACATTCTCCTTACCAAAAGCTGTCTGCAAGTGGAACTAGCTGCCTCGTTAGGGGGTGAGCTCCCTGGGGCTGGAGGTGTGAAAGCAGAGAAGCAGCTGCTGGGGAATGAGCCCGGGCTCTGCTACTTACTAGCTGTGTATGTGACCGTGAGCAAGTTACTTCTCTGAGCCTGAGTTCCTTCACCTATAAAACGAGGATGATAATGTCTGCTTCACTGGGGTGTGGGATACCCTGAGAAACAAATGCTCTTGGGGCTGGGGAGATAGCTCTGTGGCACAAGTGCTTGCCTGGCAAGCGCAAGGTCATGAGTTTGAACCCTGGTCCCACCAAAAAAAAAAAAAAAAAAAAAAGAAACAAATGCTCTTCTCGTGCCCTTGGGCTGGGGGCCACTAGGACGGGGGTACAGGAAGGCCTAGGAACAGCCCCAGGATCCTGATCTTGTGAGCTCCCATGCGGTGGGCCTGAGTGGGGCTGGGTGTGAGCGCCTCTCATAACACGGGGTGCTGTCTCCTGTACTCTGTTCAGGGAGTGACAAGGGGCAGAAGGGATTATGGGTCTCTTCCCACTCCTGGGATAGTCCCTGAGCTCGGCCCATGGAGGGAAGGTGGTGGCACTGCCCTGGGACCGCAATTTCAAGCCAGGGTTGGAGAAAGTCCCCCGGGGGAGGAGGGTCTCTTGCAGAGGCCTTGAGAGAGGTGATACAGATTCCTGGCCTCCTGACAGAGAGCCCAGCAGCACCCCGGGAGAGTGGCCTGGTCCTGGGGGGGGTCCTCCAACTGCCCCACCCTTGTGCTGCCCTTTCCCCCAGGCAGCAGAGGCGGCTTGGCCTGGACAGGACGGGGAGGGGTGGTCATACCAGGCACTTCCTCACAGGCCCAACATTCCTCTGCAGCTTAGCCTCCCTGCCTGCCCTCTGCCTCCACCCAGCTTTCTCCAGGGGCCACCCAGCTGAGCAAGACACCAGCAGGAACTGTGTTCACTTTCAGCGCCTTCGATGGAGACCCAAAGTGGGGGAGGGAGTCAGGGGCTCAAATACAGGCTCCTGTCCTGCGGAAAACCGCAGAGCACTGGGGGGCTGGCAGCCCTGAGCTGGCTTTCTGACCTCAACCCTTCCCAGGGCCCCCTGTCCGGCTGGCAGTCAGCAATCATCAAGAAAGTGGTGGGGTGTGTGTGTGTGTGTGTGTGTGTGTGTGTGTGTATGTGTGTGTGTGCTCCTGTGGGCGCCAGAGAGAAGGGCAGATTCCAACCCTCAGTCCCATGGTCACCTCTGCAGCTATTTCTCAGCAGTGCTATGGCCCTAAGAGGGACCTAAGCCAGGGCCCAGAGCTACCTCAACTCCAACTCCAACCTCTGTCCCAGACGCCAGCCACAGCTGCGACCTAACCTCCATCCCAATCCCAGCTTTGTGCACTCCTCTCTCCCTCCCCACCCCGCCCACTCCCCAGGGAATCCTGACTCCACCAGCACCCCCTGGCATTGCCACCCCTCTCACACACACTGTGGCACCCCAGCGCAATTCTCATTTGCCCTCTTTCTTCTGGGTCCAGCTCAGAATCTCGGGGAATAGAGGCTGGTTCGCCACCCAAACTGGAAACCCCAACTGCTGCCACATGTGTCCTCCTGTTGGGCCAATGGCACGTGATGACTACCCGCTGGTGGGGCTTGTGGGCCTGACTTGGGGGTGCTGGTGCTGCTTTCCAGGTGGTGGGCTCACCCCATCACCATGAGGTTGGCATCCAATGCTCTTCCCAGATGGCACCAGAGGTCAGGGTGCCTGGTGGCACTCCCACAGCCACCTAGCCTTGCCCAGGCTGCTGGCCCAACTGTGGAGTTTTAGAATCCACTTTCTGCAGTTTCCTGATGGCCCAGGGTCAGAGCATGGGATGAGGTGTTCAGGAGAAGCCCCTGGAGTGACCGGCCAGCCAGCCCACACCTCATAATCTCTTAGGACCCCACCTGAACCCAGGTAACTGCACCTGCTGGCACAGCCCTGGGCCCTTGCCACTGTCCTGTCACCTGCACACTCAGGCTGGGTCCTCAACCAGCAGGGCCTGCTCTGCTCACCACCCTGTCCAGGACTAGCCCTTTGGGCACCTCATGTGGTGCCCAAATCCTCCGGAATTGGGCCCAAATTCACGGTTCTGGGATGGGGAACTGGAAGGTGCCCATCTTGAACCCTTGGTGGGGGAAAGGCATAGACAGTGGGGGTCCAGCCTTGTACCCTCTCTTTGATCATGGTCTGCTCTGTGTGTCTGCTTGGTCTCCCTGCTGGATGTCTGGTTCTTTTTCGCTTTTCTTTGCCTCCCAGCCTCCAAGGCACTGGTGTGTATGTGTGGGGAGCCCTCCTCGTCCTTCCCCCACCTGGACGGACCCTCACCAAAGCAGCCACATCATCACTGCCCCCCGGGTAGAGCTGGCCTCTCCAGGCCCACATAGCTGAGGGAGCCAGGGCTCAGGTGAGAGGGCTGGGCAGGGGCACCAGGCCTTCAGAGCACGTGACAAGGGCGGCTGGGGCTGGGCACACATCTCTGGGTCTCGCGAGGACCCTCCTGGTCCTCTCAGCCTTTGGTTCCTGGACCCATCTCCGCTGTGCTAGGCCAGCAAAGGAGGGGCAATTGGGGGCAGGTTCCTGGGAGGGACCCCAGACCTCCTCAAATCTAGCCATGCCTTGCTTCTGCCACTCTCTGCCCCCACTCTCTCCATCTCCTGGCCACTTTACAATGAGGAGTGAACCCCGACTGTCACTAGAAAGGAGTAGGGAAGAGCTCTGACTATGAGGTGGGAGACCTGGCTCTGGCCCTGGCTCTGCCAACTGCTATGTGACCTTTGTTGTGCTTTTCTGTGCCAGTCTAGAGGGGATCAGGTGACCTCTGCAGGCTGGCATCGGCTGGAACCCCAGTTCTATTAGGCAGTGCCCTAGAACTTTTGGGGTGGGGATGGGAGGGCCTCATCCACACCTTCCAAGGAGGTGAGCAGAAACCCCAGTCAGCCTGAGACTACTTCCTCTCTGGGGGGCTGTTTCCTTAGAAGCTTGGGCTGCTGGGCAGCCTGGGACACAAACCTGGGTAGCAAAATGACCAACGCTTCCTCCTGGACTGCTGCTCCATGCCAGCCTGGGACTGGGGCGAAGGGGTTGCTCAACACTGGGTGGGGCCTGGGAGGGAAGATGGCGCCCAACTGGGAGAAGGAGGAAGGTGTGGGGAACAGCTTGGAGGTTCTGGGACAGGGTGGCAGGGGAGACCTCTTCCTGTGTGTCCCTTCTGCGGGGAATGAAGAAGCCCTCAACCCAAGGAGGGTGGGGTGGTAAAGGCTGGGAAGACAGCTGGGGCAGAGGAGCCCCTGCAGGGACATGGCCAGCGGTTCTCCTCCCCTTACTCCCAAGACCCCTCTGAGTTCCTTGTCTTCCTCGAAGCTCCTCTCAGTTCTCCATCTGTCTGCCTCAGTTTCCCAGCATCTCCAGCCAGGCCTTAGGTTCTTTTCAGAGCGTCTCCACCATATACCCCTGGCCCCTGGCACTGGTGGCACGGGCACCCTTGGGTGGGTGCGAATATGGCACAGTCAGTAGGCCCCTGACGTGAAATCTACCCACCCCTCCTTCCACTCAGGCCATGGCCCCAAGGTCCGCCACCAACAGCAGAATTCCAGCCGCGAGGGGGCGCCTTCCCGCCCGCGCCCCCGGGTCTGGAGACTGGGCCCAGGCCATTGGAGGGCTGAGTTCCGGGGTGCGCAGCAGGAAAGCCCAAGAGGCTACGTATGGCAGATGGGCAAGCGCGTTCCCCCAGCCTGGTCTTCCAAGGGGCCAAGGGTCCCGCGATCCCTGTCCGGGGGCGGGAGGCTGGGGCGCCTCGGGCTAGCCCTAACCCGAAGGGGGTCGGCGCAGGGGCGCGGGGGCGCTCACCTCCAGAGCTTGCCCAGCGTCTTGCTGAGCTCGGCGTTGTGCAGGTGCGGGTACTGGTCCGCCAGCTTCCTGCGTGCCGCCTGCGCCCACACCATGAAGGCGTTCATGGGCCGCTTCACGTGCGGCTTGCTCTTGCTGGCGCCGTTGACGCGCACGGGCATGGGCACCAGCGTCCAGTCGTAGCCACTGAGCACCTGGCTGACGGCCTCGCGGATGCACACCGGGAACTTGTCGTCGTCCGCCTCGCCGTCCTGCTGCTCCTTCTTGACCTTGCCCAGCTCGCCGGGCCCCGGGCTGGCTCGCAGGCCTGAGCCGCCGCCGCCGTCGGGCCCCAGCGAGGGCGCGCTCCCTGGGGACAGGCAGCGGGGCTCCTCGGAGCCCACGGGGCTCAGCTCCACCTCCGACAGGTCCTGCTCCTCGGCCATGTCGCCCCCAGCCGCCGCCTCAGCCGCCTCCCCCGGGCCCGCCGCCGGGGTCCTCGCAAAGAGCCCAACGCCCACCTGGACGGGAGGGAAGGAGGGCGCGATGGGCGGCGGTGCCGGCTGGAGGGCGCCGGGTCGCGACGCGCGCAGTCCCGAGGTGGCGGCCTCCCTGCTCAGGCTGCACGGCTCTGCTGCCCCGCGCACATGCCAGACCCCGGGTGGGCGCGTCCCGCCCCACCACGTCCTCCCACCCCAGTCCCAACCGTCTCTGGGTGTAGGTGGGATTTTTTTTTTTTTTTTTTTTTTTAATAAACCTCCTTTTGGGTGGAGGTTTGTTGATGGAAAGGAAGAAAAACGGACCCTTTATTCTGCTCTAATCCTGGCCCCTGGAATTTCCCACCTTTTCTCTCACCTCTTTGCTCCCTTCCACCCACCTAGGGGAGTCTAGGGGAGCGGGGTGGGGTTCGTGAGCTCCTGGCGTGCGGGATGTCAGCCTCTCCCACCCCACGCAGGGGCTCAGGCCTGGACGCACTCACCTCCTCCGACCTCTCCTCCAGTCTGGGGCTTGTCCTTAGGAAGTGGAAAACCGCGTCCCAAGGTGTGCGGTCCAGCTCGGAGCTGGGGGGTGACGCTGCTGGGCTGGGAGGGAGGGGCCAGGGGCCCTGAGCCTCAGGCCGCGGCCTTACTGGGAAGGAGCCTGAATCCTCACCACCAACCACCCTGGCTGGACAGCCCGAGACTGAGTGACTGAGCTGCTGCGGAGGGCTGGGGAAGGAAGGAGGGGGAGGGGAGGGGGAGAGAGGGAGGGAAGGGCAGAAGGTGGAGCCTCCAGCGATCGCCTTCATCCCCAGCACCCAGGGCTCCTCCACCCTGCCCGGGCCCCCCCAGCTTCCCTACTGCTGCCCAGGCCCATATCCTCTGCCTGGCTGGGGTGTGGGCTGCAGGCCTAGGAGTGGGGTGATTAGGCCAGGGAAGGAAGAGACCTACCTAGGCAGCAAAGGTGGGACCTGTTGCTTAGATGAAAATCAGGGAGCCCTGACCTCTGCCTCAGGGGGTGAGATGGGAAGCTGGCAAAGAGCTGGACAGAAATGGTGGGCGAAGGTCCCATGGCCGTCCGGGTGGCAGGCCTGTGTTGCTTCGTTTAAGAAATTGTCTCAAGTGCCTACTGAGTGCCAGGCCCTGCTGCTGGCCTGACTCTGTCCCCACAGCTCCTGTCTTAGCCACCCTAACTGCAGCAGGAGTAGGAGCTCAGGCTCCACCTGTTGAGGCAGGGGCAGCTGGACTACCCTACCCAGTGTCGGGACTCAAGCTCAAGCCCTGGTTCTTTCTCACCAGACGCCCAGGGCCAGGAAGCCTGCACAGGAAACTGAGGTGGGACAGATTGGGGTCCTGTAGGTCCCAGAGGCCTTCCTGGTCTCGTTTCCTCAGAGCCCCCCCCATCAGCAATAGGCTCACCTTCTGGAAGAAGAGAGACGGTCCTGGGTGTCACACAGTCCCCCACTCCCTGCCCCTAGACTGGGTGGCAGCTGCGCTTCCCTCCCCCTGTCCCCTCCCCTCCCCTCCCCTCCCCTCCTCTCCTCTCTTCCTTGCTCTTCCTGCCCATCCCCCCACAGCTCCTACTTCTTGCCCCTTTCGTAGGTCTCACCTCCAAAGGTCACAGCTCCTTTCTTTCCTCAGGGAAGGCAATGGTGGGGTGCACATGGGAAATGGCTGGAGGAGCCTGGGCAGTGCTGGTGACCACACGTGGGTCCCAGTTCCTCTGCAGCTGGGCAAGGCCCTGGGCCCAGCCCAGGGGGTCCAGTCTGGAATTGGGGCTGGATGGGGGTCCCAGCAGGCAAGGCCTCCTGCTTGGGAAAGCCCAGGGGCTGGAGGGGGCGGGCATCGGGACACAATGAGGTAGTCACACGAGGCGCAGGCATGTTGGGGGGGTGGTGGACATCAGAACACACGCACACATGCTCGCGCACACACAACCAGCCAGACAATCAGGCCAGTGTGTCTGGGGCCGCGGAGCCCAGTGAATTAGGAGTTTGATAAGGGTTTTCTCTTTCTCTTGCTTGCTGGCCTTGGACAATCTCCCCCCAGTTTTCCTCAACGCCACCCCCGGCGCTGCCAACCCTCCTCCCTCCCGCCTCCCTTCTCTTCCCTGTGCCCAGACTCTTGTTCGGGGCCTTGAAACAGTGAGCTGTCTTTGTTCGAAATACAGGTGAACGGCAATCATGTGATTAACACACACACACATAAAAAGCTTTTTAACAGCGCCCGCCCGGCCTCAGAACCGCCCGGAGAGGAGCCGCCCTGGATGGACAGAGGGACGGAGGGACGAGCATCCAGCCAGTCGCGTCCTGGCTGCCCAACAGCGGTTTCCAACGCCCGCTGCTGCCTGCCCGCTGCCTGTCTGCCCGGCATCTCTCTCCCGGTGGGTCCCCACTCATCCTTCCACCCCATGGTCCCTCCTCTCCTAGGAAGGACCTCCCTGCTCCCTGCTGGGCCTGGGACTGGGCCGGAGACCCCTGAGGCAGGGAGGGGTGCTGTGGAGGGAGAGGGGCCCAGTGAGCACAAGGGGTGGAGGGTCTCTCAGCTCTCCTCTCCCCTGCTCCCTGCCCCCCACTGTCTCTGGCCCAGCTGGTAGGAGGAGGGAGCAGCAGTGGGCATTCTGGGTCTGCGGGGAGCCACAGCAGGCTGCCACTCCATCTCTCTCCTCCCCATCCCTCACACACCCCGTTTCCCTGAGTGGTGGGGCTCTTTGGAGGGTGCTGAGTGAGGCAGGTGCCTTGCAGGGCTGCTCCGGAGGGGCTGTGTGCAGGTTGGGGACCCTTGCTGTGCACAGGTTCCCTGTCCGGCAGGCTGGCAGGTGTGATCTTCTCCGTGCCATGGGACCCAGTTGTGTCCAGCAAAGGAGGGCAACCTCCTAACCTCCACACACTTTCGCAGTTCTAGGAGTTTGGAGCTTTGGGCAGGGTCCTGGCTGAAGACCCTAGGCCTTGCCCCTGGCAGCATGGCCAGTGCTACCTTCTGCCCCTCTCCACTTGGGCGTAAGAGCTCCCTCCCCCCCGCTTCCTGACCCTCTCCTATGGTGCCCCTGACCTGACAGGCTCGTCCTCTCCACAGTGAGCTCTGTGGTTGCTGCTATCTCTGCAGAGCTAAGGCCTGAGTGCATGGTGGAGGTTAGAGGCCTTGCAGCGACCACGGAGTTTTCTGATCCCTCTTTTTCTCAGGGGATCCTTTGTGCAGGTTGCTGAACTCTGACCCCCTCACCCGCCAGCCCTCCCAAGGCCTCCGCCTGGGTCCAGGTCCCTCACTTATCCCACAAGGTGATGCTCACCCCTTCCTGTCCAGGCCCCCAGGACAAGCAGGGATGAAGGCTGAGGGGTCAGCTGTCTGGGGGAGCTGGGACCATGGAGGGGTCAGCGGGGGTTCTGGTCAAGGTGTGCCTCTGCACAGCCTCAGTTCCCCTGCAGCGCCATGAGGGTCTCTTTTGGACTTCCACATGGGACATAGTGAAGATCACATGAGCGGACACAGGGAAGGCCTCTATCACCTCTTAGTACCCGTGGGTGCCTCTCTCTGGCTGCCCCCTCACTGGTGGCTTCTTCTGTGCCCCAGCCTCCCAGGCCCAGAGGGTCTTCATCGGGTGACTCCTGCTGGGGTGGGATCCTATGGTCTCCTTGCTGCCTAAGAAACATTTGTAGAGCTCTTGCCTTTTCCTGTTTTGTTTTGAGACAGGATGACCTCAAGTTTACGATCTTTCTGCCTCAGTTTCCCAGGTAGCTGGGATTATAGGCAAATACCACTGGGCCCAGCACTTGTATGAATTTTTTTTTTTTTTTTTTTTTTTTTTTTTTGTGCTTATAGAATTTAAGAAGCATAGGTCGGAAATGGTGGCACATGCCTTTAATCCCAGCACTTGGAAGGCTGAGGCAGGAGGATCAGTGCAAGTCTGAGACTAGCCTGGGCTACAAAAGTGAGCTCAAGGCCAACCTGAACTGCATAGAGAGACCCTGTCTCAAAAAAAAAATTAAGAAAAATATTGAAGCCACGATCCCACCCCAGACTGGTTAACCTGAATTTGAATTTCTTGGGACGTGGTGGGGCACATGTGTTTTTTGTAGAATTACTGGAATAAACTACCAGGAGCACGCTCCCTCTCCCAGGGAGCCCTGGGGCTGTCAAAGGCCCCATGGCACAGCCAGAATCTCCAGGGTAATGGTTGGGGTGGGCTCTGTGCCCTGGTGCTGGAAGCTGTAGGAGACAAAGGAGTGGGGGTGTGTCAGAGAAGTGGGGTGAGGGCTGAGAGGCAGGTTTGGAAGCCAACGTTAGAGTCACAGAAATAGAAGCCACAGGGCGCAGCCCCAGCTCAGCTCCGGGTATGGGGGGAGAGGGGGCGTGGCCACTCTTGAGCACCTTTAGAGCATGCGCACCTCTGGATATGGCTGCCTGCTGTGTGCAGTAGCCCAGTGTGGGTGCAGCCCAAAGTGATTAGGGTTGGGAGACCCCCCTCTAGCATCCAGGTGGCCTTGGGTAAATTATGCCATGGTCCTCAGGACTTGGTGTTTACATGTTGTGTAGAGTGTTGGTAATGAGATTATATTCCCAAGTGGGTGAAAGAATAGAGTGCACACACACGAAGGACCTCATTTAGCATCTGCTAAATGTCAGGTGCGGTGGCCCGCACCTAGGATCCTGGTTCTCAGGAGGCTGAGGCAGGAGGACGGCCTGGCATTGGATACACAGTGAGACTTTTCCTCAAAAAAAAGGGGGGGGTGTTGGGCCTGCATTGGAGGTATAGAGAGTGTGCACCTTGGTCCTCCTTTGTGGGCATTTACCAAGAGGCCTGTCACTTGAGGTTAACTTTCTGGAGTACTGAAGCAGCCTGTCAATCCTGTCATCAGGCCAGGACACTGTGAGCTGACCTCCTCCAGGATGGTAGGCCTCCCTGGCTGCACCCCTTAGCAGTGTGTGTGTGTGGGGGGGCACTTCCATGGCCTCTCTGGGGCCTGGCCCGGCTCTGTCTTCTTAACAACCTCAAGATGAGTCTGTTGTTACCCTCCCAAGGAAACTGAGGCACAGAGGTTCTGTGATAGATCTGTGCTCATCTGGCCCTAATGGTAGGGCGTGCACTGGGTCCAGCCCCTGAGCACTCTGCTCCCTGCTGTGGACACCAGGCATAGCTGCGTGGGTCTGCGGTCTCTTTCTTTCCTGCTGGGGCTTGGCTCTTGCTAGGTGTGCCGTCCCGTCCTCTGCGCCTGCTCAGGCCTGGTCACTGCTGGCAGCCTGGCTCAGTGACGGTTCTTGGGCACCGTGGCTGAAATTCTTTCCCGAGGAGGAACACAAGGAGGTCTGTCGTCCTCTCCTCATCTCCTGCCCACACAGCCCGCCCCAGCCCCCTGAGGGCGGGCCTTGCCACCTCTTTGGTCTTAGCCTCTCTAGGGTCATCCTCCTGAGTCCATTTTCTGTTCAAAGAGGAAAAAAAATAGGAGGCTGGGGCAGGCTGGAGTGCTTCCTGGAGGTGGAAGGCCTGAGTCCTGGGCTGGAGGTGTCCCAGGGCCTGTCCCAACCGGGGCCCTTGCCCCTCCCTGTTCTGCTCCCAGCTGGAGGCCATTCCTGGGACCTGAATCTTCCTTCTCTCCCACCCCACCCTCTCCGGGAACAAGGAAGCTGGGGCCGGTGCCCAGTGCTGCCTCAGGCAGCCTGGCCTCTGCCCTCTTCTTGGAAGCCCTCTCCGAAGGGCACTGCTTGTTCCTGTCTACATCCAAACCCTGCTGCCGGAAAGCCCTTCCTGGTCTCAGCCCTGAATGTCCGCATGCTGTGACTGTGCCCTCTGGGGAGGGGGCGGCACAGGGCCAGGAGTTGCAGCCAGGAGGTGATGGAGACCAGGTCCTGGCTTAGAGGAGCCCAGGGTTTGAGGCCACCATAACAATTCAGGATCTAGCACTGCTGAATGAGGGGCTGGAACTCAACCCTGGAGCCCAAGTCGAGTCCTACTGGCCACAGAGGTCCTGGGTTGCCTTGGCAACCTTCCTCCAGCTTTGTGCCTCAGTTTCTCTATCTGTAAAACAAAGCATAGGCATTTCAAGATTTGATTGCTTGGGGCCAGGGAGATAGCTCAGTGGAATAAGTGCTTGCTTGGCAAGCACAAGATCCTGAGTTCAATCCCTGGAACCGCAAAAAAAAAAAAAAAAAAAAAAAAAAAAGATTTGATTGCCTATGACTTATATTTCAAAACAGGAAGCCAGAGCGTAGCCTGTCTTTCTGCAGTGTTGTCGCCATGGACGTTGATGGTTCTCAGGACAGCCATAGGTGTCTCTGGAAGGGCAGTTGTATGGGCAGATACGCTTGGGAGAGGTTGGTGGTCGCTAGGGATCCATGGCTTGGAGGCCTGCTGAAAGTTCTAGGCTCTTCCTGGGAATGGTGGTCTGTGCCTGTGATCCCAGCACTTCGTGGCTGAGGCAGGATGGTTGGAAGCTTAAGGCCAGCCCGGGCAACTTAATAAGGTCTTATCTCAAAAAGAGGGGCCAGGGCTAGGGATGTAGCTCTGAGCCTGAGCCTGCACCAGGCTCTGGGCTCAATCCCAGTCCTGCACCTGTTCCCCGCCACCAATATTTTTCTTCTAAATTCTTCAATTTAAAAAGCTCTGCAGTAGCCAGGCGTGGTGGTGCATGCCTGTAATCTCAGCACTTGGGAGGCTGAGGCAGGAGAATCAGTGTGAGTTCGAGACCAGCCTGGGCTACAAAAGTGAGCTCAAGGCCAGCCTGAACTGCGTAGTGAGACCCTGTCTCAAAAAGATGAGGAGAAAGAAAAAGCTCTGCAGTTAAGAAATTACACTTTGTTTTCAGTATGAATCACATATATAAATTGTGGAATTATCATTACTAATGCTTTTGGCAGTTAACATAGGCAGTTTTGTTGTTGTTTGTTTTGTATTTTTGAGACAGGGTCTCACTATGCAGTTCAGGCTGGCCTTGAGCTCACTTTTATAGACCAGGCTGGTCTTGAACTCTCATCGATCCTCCTGTCTCAGCCTCCCAAGTGCAGGGGTTACAGGCCTGCGCCACCACGCCTGGCTATAGGCAGTTTTTGATGGAAGAATTTCCCCATGTGCCAGACAGAACAGGGCTGCTAAGGACGGCCTCTGAGGCTTCTTGGCACCTGAGATGTGATGTCTCTTACATGTGGGTAGCCTGCCTTGGGTTCCGATTCCATTCACTGGCTTGACATTTGCAGAGTGACTCCTCCGTGTCAGGTCTGGGCAGGGGCGAGGGCTGAGTAGAATCCGGCCCTTGTCCTCAAGGCCACGGCCCCTGGGCTGTCAAAGCCTCACCTCCCCCACTGTGGTTGCCTGCCCCACTCTTCTGTCCACTCCCTCCAGCCCTCTCTTAAGAGTCGAGGAAGAGCAGCTCCAACTCAGAGAGGCCCAGGTGTCCCTTAGGCGCTGTGCACAATGCCTCAGCATCCTTAATCCCCAAGCAGAGCTCACAAGCCCGTACCCCACACTGCCCCTGCCCTTGGCTTTGGCCGCAGCCAGGACTACAAGGCCTGGATCCCTGCCCTGCCCCTGGCCTGTGCTGAGTCCCAGCCTGCTGCCTCCGCCTCCAGCCCTGCTCACCTTTCTTCCCCGCAGGACCTCGAGTCTCTGGGATGGTGCCCAGAGCTAGATCCTGCCCTGTGTGAGCCTGGCACACAGGTCCCGGGGAGGAACGGGTGAATGGCTCCTGTGCAGGTGAGGTGCACCCCCTCTTTAGAGCTGTGTGTCCTTGGAGAGTGACTTAAGGTCTCTGGATGTGTTTCCTTCCAGGCTGGAGTGAGGATTAAACCCCATAGTGTCTGTAAACACTTAGGACAGTGCCTGGCACATAATGCAGGCCAGTAAATGGCAGGTATTGTTATTAGGGTTTCGGGACACTGCTCGCCAAGGGTGGCTGTCGCTGACCGTGGGCTTTGCAGTAGTCATCGCCTCTCATCCTCTTAGAGCACTGTCATCAGATGTCCCCCATCTGTTCCCCATTAACCCCAGAGGCTGGCAGAGGAAAGGCAGGGTCATCAGTCTGCTGAACCAAACCGAAAGGGAAGCAGGTGACTAGGTCATGTGACTGTTCAGTCACGGAGCTGGACATCACCACATGACCAGAGGACACTCCCCACCTGGCTGAGGCTCTGTTGTCTGTGCATGTTAAGGACTTACGGATGTGCTGGGAATTCGCCCTGTCATTGTCTGTGCCTGGCCATTTTCCTGGCCATGTGCAGGACAGGTGCTGAAGCCAGCCAGAGGCAGGGAGTAGAAAGGGTAGCCTGGGTCTGATGGGACCTTTGGTGCTGCTGAGGGACTGGAGCTGCTCTAGGGACTGCACAGTGGACACTCGAGGCCAGTGGAGGCCTTGGTCTTTGGTGCCAAGCGTCGGGGGCACCTAGGGGCAGGAGTTTGTGGAGGTTGTCCAGCTTGCAGGTGGCAGCTGGTTTTTATTTTTCCTTTGTCCCTATTGTAGATTTCTGGTCACTTTACTCTGTCTCCCAGGACCAGGCTGGGTATGAAAGGAGCCTGGGACGCCCAGCTGGCTGTGCTCCTGGGCTACCGGTGGCTCCCCTTGAAGTGGACGTGGGGAGGTGCAGAGGGACTGCTGTGTGGCGTGAGCAGGAGGGCCCTCTGCATGACAAGGTGTCTGTTCTCTGATGACAGCACTTTACAGTGAAGAGGGGACGGAGTGCAGGGAGCCAGAGAGACCAGAGGTCAGTGCCGGCCCTTGCCCCACTTACGGGAGGTGGGATTGGGCCAAGTTGTATAATCTTCCCTTGCGTCAATCTCCCCATCTGTGAAATTCGGATGACAATACCTGCCTCCTGGGAATGTCACCAAGCTGAAAAGGAACAAGGAGGAGCAAGTGCTCAGCACAGGGCCTGGGACAAACCTGTCACCTCCTCTGTCCTGCTGGTCCGTGCTCAGCGCCTGTGGGGGTGGGTGGGGGCCACTACGCTAACATATCGGCTCCCTGAGCAAGGGTGGAAAGCTGAGCTACTGAGATAAGAGCAGTCCTGGGGCGCACCCCAGGGGTGTGTTCATGTGCCAAGGAGCTGTGGTTCACAGTGTGGCCGAGGCCATGCACACAAGCGCCCAGCCACCTGCAGACGGGGTCTGCTTTCTTGCACCCTGAGGACTGAGCCCGAGTCTTTTGCACTGAGCTGCACCCTGCCCTTTGTATTTTTTACTTTGATTCAGAGTCTCAGCAAGTCACTGCATTGCCCAGGCTGGGCTTGAACTTGCAGCCTTCCAGTTTCAGCTTCTCAGAGGACTAGGGTTACATGTGTGCATTGTCACGCCCGGCTTGCATCCTGACCTTTTCTTTTCTTTTCTTTTTGAGACAAAGTTTCACTGTATAGTTCAGGCTGGCATTGAACTCATGAGGGTCCTCCTGCTTCAACTTTCCAAGTTTGGGGATTATAGAAATGTAATGTCATGCCTGGCACGGCCTGGCATTTTTGTCTTGCCTGCCAATTAGGTGATGAGTTAAGAAACCATGCAGTTTGAAATCTCCCATTGGAGTTTAGAATCCAGAGTTCAAGTGCTATAGACATGGCGTTGGCAGGTGCGAAGGGAAGAGCCGCTCATGACTCTGGTGAGGCTCCGGCACCTGCTGTGTGTCTGCGGGGAAGTCAGCTGCCCTCTGTGGGGAGCATTTCTTCACCTGTCCAATGAGGGAGTTAGCTTCTGACATCTCTGTGGGCTTCATCAGACTTCCTGTCAGGGTCCAAGGATTGCACAGGACAAGGCCCATATGTGGTTTTCTCTCCCGCCTCAGTGGCTGCTCAGGGTAGGACTTCCGATCAGACAGCAGGTGCTGAGTGGGGGCTGATGGGGTTCATTAACCATGAGCTAAGTCACTCTGAGCCCTGGCCCCCTCCTGTCCTAGGTGCTGGTCTCCTGACCTGGGCTGCCCCACACCCTTCCCTGCTGAGCCCTCCTCAGAGCTCAGCCTAAAGGCCAAGTCTCAAGGCACTCTCCTGTCGGCGGCGCTTCGGCGTCAGTAGCCTTGTCAGCGTGTTCTGGGTGTGTCCTCCGTGGCTCTTGCGCTGTATGATTATGTGCTTACTGCCAGATTATTCATTGTCTGTCTTCTGTGCAAGGGTGACACTTGGTGGCTCCTCGGTAGGCAGCTCAGTAGTGCTGGAGAAGTGCCTGGTGAGGGAATGAATGAACGAATGAATGAAGCCTCATGAGGACAGATAGAGGAGGCCACCGAGGCCAGGGGAGAGGATGAGGCGCAGGGGGAGCCTGAGAGGCAACGGTGAGGCCTGTCCAGGCCCCCTGCGTGTGTGGGACCGTGATCCCCAGCGCAAGGCTGGGGGCTGCGTCAGGCCAGGGTTAGTGGGAAGCCAAGGCCCTGAGGACCTGGAGAAAGGAGGGAGAGTCCTGGGAGGTCTGGGCCACTCAACCCGGTCCCCAGCAGGCAGGAAGGACAGGGCAGATCTGTCAGCTTCAGATGCCACCGCCCCAGGGGACCCGGCCCTGAGCCCAGAGAGGCAGGACAAGGGGGAGGGGGAGACAGGAAGCTCCGTGTCTGCCCCTCCTCCTTCTCCTGCCCCACCCTCCACCCCCATTCTCTGGCGAGCGCTGGAAGCCCCAGGCCTTGGCACTTGGGGGACGGGGGTGGGGAGAGGGCGACAGAAATCCCATTCTGGCCGCTTGCCTTCCTGCCTCCTGTTTGATTCCTGGGCCTCAGGATGGTAACTGGCCGGGCAGCCCCTGGAGCCCGGCCTCCTCACCCTGAGGCCAGAGGGACGGAGGGAGGTGGAGCGGGCACTGCCTGCAGAAGCCTTCCTGTGCACCTGGCACAGGCACCTCTGGGTACCTGCCTTATGGGGGAAGAGCCTGGGCTGGGATCCTGCCTGCGCCCCCAGAAGCTAGGCTTTGCCCAGATGGCTGTGTGACTATAGGTGGGTACAGCCTCTCTCTGGCCACCATTGTTTTTTAACTGCCTCGTGGCCCCAGCCTAGCCCTGCAGCAAGATCTTAGGGAGTGAGAACACCAATTCCAAGGCCAGGGTTGGAGCGGTAGTTGGGCTGTGGAGCTGTTATTTTAGGTGTGATTAGGATGCTCCTGGTTGGACCTATACTGGGATAAGCAGTTCCTAAAGTCATTCCCCAGGCCTGAGGCTCCCTCAGTCAATGAGGACACCCCATGTCCCAGCCTGCCGGCCTCCCCGCCACCCCAAGTTCTGGCTGGGGAAGGGCAAGCTGCAGGGAGAGACTGATTGGCCGTATTGTGTTGGGCAGCCGAGAGGGAGTGTGCTGTGACCCACGGCCACGCAGAGGATCCTGGGAGGCCCTGCGCTTTCTGACTGGAGCTGTGGCCTGCCTCTTCCTTCCCCGTGCAAGGAGCCTCTTCTCCTGACCTTTCCTCCTCCTACCTTCTTTCCTCTTCTACCTCTGCCTTGATTTTTTTCTCTGTCCACACTGCTTTCTCTGGTCTCTGGGGGGCTTCTTAGTTTTGACCCCATAGTTTGTTGTTGACGTTATTGATACTAAGGATTTGCTGAGCTACATTCTCTCCTCCCCGCCCCCCCCGCCCCTTTTTTTGTGCTGGGTCTCACTACGCAGCTCCGACTCATAGTGATCCTCCTATTTCCTGCCTCCCAGGTGCTGGGATTACAGGCGCACGCCACCACGCCCGGACTTCATCGCTAGCTCAGTGCGCCCGAGAGCAGGTCCGGCAAGGCATGTGGTGCCAGGGATCAAACCCTGGGCCCTGTGCTACCCTAAACAAGCGCTTAGTCCGCTGAGCTATACCGCCGGCCCTCAAAGTTTGTTTTGAAACAGTGTCTTGCTAAATCACTCTGTTTCCCAAGTGGCGCTCGAGGCCTCAGCCTCTCAGAATGCCGAGGTTGTAGGCATTTGCCACTGTGCCTAGTTTGTGGTTGGCTTTGCTGCCTCTCAGGGTCTTTCTGTTGAAGGTCTTTTCTAGCCCTGGCTTCAGGGGTCCTTCCTCTTTTCTTTTTCAGCCCTCAAAGTTCCCATCTCTGGGGCTGGTGAGATGGTTCAGTGGTCTAAAGCACCTGCCTTGGAAAGTTTCAGCACCTGCAGGGACCGCAGTTCAATCCCCAGCACCACATGCTGCGCCAGCCCCACCCCCAGGGCAAGCTGAGCCGGCCATAACACAAACAAATAAATAAGGTTTAAGAACAATAAAATAAAATTAAAAAAAAAAAAAAAAGTTCCCATCTCTGCCTTTCCGTGCTACATTCTATTTTATTTTATTTTTTTTGGTCTTTTTCAGAGTCTCACTATAGTCCAGGCTAACCTGGAGCTCACTTTGTAGCCTATGTTTGTCTCGAACTCACAGTGATCCTCCTGCCTCAGCCTCCTGAGTTTCTATTTATTTATTTATTTATTTATTTATTTGTTTGTTTATTTATTTATTTTATGGCTGGCTCAGCCTGCCCTGGTGGTAGGGCTGGCGCAGCATGTGGTGCCGGGAATTGAACCGCAGTCCCTGCAGTTGCCTGAGCTTTCCTAAGCAGGAGCTTTAGACCACTGAACCATCTCGCCAGCCCAGCCTCCTAAGTTTCTTGCCACATTCATTCCACCCCTTCTTCCATCACATTTCTCTGCCCGCTGCAGATGGGGGAGGCTGCCTGGGAGTGGCAGGCCCTAGAAAAAGGAGAGCGACGGGGAGAGATGACAAGTTACGGGCACCGGTTTTGTGCAGAGCCCTGCAGAGCGAGCAGCCCTGGCTGCAGTGATCCTCCTGGTCTGATCTCAGGGCCCTCCTCCCTGGCTCCAGTCCACGTTTCAGCTTGCTTCTCCCTGGGCTTCAGGTCACCCTGCCCCTGCCCTAGGCCTGTGCCCAGGACCCCGGGCCATCTTCCCATTTCCGGTCCATTGCTGCTGCCCCGGGCCTCTTTCTGGCTGCCCTCGGGACCCACTTCCGGAGTCTGCTCATGTGAGGCAGAGGTGGAGATGGCCTGCAGCCTCACTGAGCCCTGGGTTGGAGGGTTTGGGCCCCATCTTGGCAATAGGCAGAGGTCACAGCTACGGACAGGAGGCTGATGTTGGAGGGCCTTCCTGTGGGTGCCCAAGATGACTTGGTGGGGTCCCACGGGCAGGCCCAGAGAGCAGAGCAGGGCGGGGCTGAGCAGGGGTGGTCTCTGGAAGCAGAGGCACAGAAGGAAGGAGGAGCCATTTAGATCCAGAAAGTAGGGCCGTGGCCCTGACTTCCTGAGGGATGGGGCCCATGTTTCCCCCCTCCCTGGGCCTCAGTTTCCCTACTTGTGCAGTGCCAGGCTAGCCTGTGTGTCTCCAGAAACCCTGCCTACTCTCGTGGTTGAGTTGGCCTGTGGTGGGAGTGGAGGTGGGAGCAGGGAATGAGGGGCGGTGGCAATGCCGTCTCCATCCTTGGAGGCAGCGCCCTGGCCTGTGTCCCCTGCCTGTCCTTGTTAACCTGCTCAGTGCTGGGATGGCCAGGCCTGAAGCTCCTACCTGCCCCTTCCAGGGGCTCCTCGGGACCACGGGTAGCCCAGTGCTGGGGAAAGGCTGGAGATCTCCTGAGCTCGGCGGAGAGGCCTTCTGGTCCCCAGGGGCTGGCAGAGACCCTTGGGCAGGGATCAGGGGCCCAGCTCCAGGACAGGCTGGGGTGGGCCTTGGCATTTTTTCCTCTGCCCAGATTTTGTTCTAGGAGCCCTGGGCTGGAAGGAACCCCTCATCCTCCCAGACTCCCTGTCCACACCTGGCATCCCCTAAAGCTGGCCCCAGTGGTTCTGGGTTCGGGGACAGGCAGTGGAGCAGCCAGGAGAAGGGTTAAGTCAGGAACTCTCGGGATGGCTTTGCCGTTCCTCCAAGAGAGGAGAACAAGGGGCCCATTCTCTGTATGGGAATTAATAGCAAGGAGTCATCTGGGGTGTCGTTCAAGCTCTGATCAGTCCCAGAGGAATGGGGGGGGGGAGAGAGAAAAAGAGAGAGAGAGAGAGAGAGAGAGAGAGAGAGAGAGAGAGAGAGAGAGAGAGAGAGGAGGCTTGTGGCATGGGTGTCGAAGGCAGGGTCTGAAGGGTTTGTGTCAGGGTCCAGGTGGTGACTGCAGGCCCTGGCAGGTGGCCACTGCCTGAAGACAGGTCCTGTGTTTCATATCAGATGTGCCCCTGCCCCCACGTGGGAGGACATGTCCCTCACTCCCTGGATGGGGGTCTCCTCTGTCTTCCCTGTTCCCGGATGGCTGCATCCTCCCAGCACGTGGCCTCCCCTGAGGCCTGGAGCCCAGCTGTGGGGGAATCGGGTCTGTCCACCTGCCCACCCAATCTTTGTTTAGGGCCCCCTTGTTCACCCTGGGGTGCAGGGGGTGACAGCCTGGGTTCCTAAGCTATACTCTTGTCCCAGATCCAAGTGCCCCTGAGTGAGCTGTCTGTGTGTGGGGACACCGGGGTGCCCAGTGCTCGTTGAGCTCAGCCTCCCCAGGTGCTGGGTCTGGTCCCCTCCGTGTCATCACCTCAGCCTACCCTGTGGTGCAGACCAGCAGCCTCTGCGACATCTTGACTCTCGCAGGACAAGGCAGGCTTTGGGACAGCTCCAGGCCACACTGCTGCTTTGCAGCCATGCAGAGCCCAGGACACCAGCCTGCCCAGGTTATGGCACTGAGCTAGAGCCATCTGGGTCACCTGCCTCTCAGCATGGGGCCTTGACTGGGTCTAGAGCCTCGGCCAGCACTGGCACAGGGCGCCAAGACTGTGGAGTGGAGGGGACGGGAGCTGCAGAGGAGTGCAGAGGGCTGGGGCTTCAGGGCCCCTGAGCAGGGAGCCCTGCTGCCTGGCCTGAGCCCTGAGCAGAGGCTTTGGGATCCTCCTGTCCACAGTGGGGTCACAGCATCCTCACGGTGGCTTCTCTTGGGAGCCAAAGAAGGGACAGGTGCAAAGCACCTGCTGTCAGGATGAACCCTGAGTTCTCTTGTTATTTTTATTGTGATTACTGCTGGTATCAGAAGTCCCAGCAGTGGAGCTGGAGAGATAGCTCAGGAGCACAAGTGCCTGCCTGGCAAGTGGAAGGTCCTGAGTTCAATCCCTGGTTCCACAAAACAAACAAACAAACAAAAAACAGAAGTCCCAGCAGCTCCTGCTGCCCTCGGGCAAGAAGGCAGCTGCCCACCATTTGGCTGCCTATGTCACAGATGGCAACTGTGCCCTCCCAGCCAATCGCAGGGCCCTGGCAGGGTTCTACCCCAGCTGCAGGGCCAGTGGACCCTTTCCATGTCTAGTCCAGTAACTCATCCTACTGGTCCTGCTGGACTGTGGTGCTTTGAGATACCTCGAGCATGGACAGGGGATGATGCTCTGGGCAGCTTTGGGCCTCAGTTTCCTCCTCCGTGAAATGGCAATTCCTCACCATGGTAGATTCTGGGGCTGCTGAAACTGGAGACCTTTGAGGAGGGCCACCATGTCCTCTTACTGTGCAGATGGGAGCTGGGGTCTGGCAAAGAGAGGCCACTCTGAGTCCCTGAGGAGCCAGCAGAGCTTTTGGCCTTTCTACACTGGTCAGTCCTGACCCAGCCCTGCTGCCAGGAGCTCCGAGCTCTGGGACATCCCGCACTGTGGCCAGGCTGGGGAAAGGAGCCATGTGCAAAAGGCTATGGAGTCTTTTGTAAGCTAGAAAGGGCTCTGCAAATAAGGGCTCTGGGGCCCTTCGTGACTGTGCTGACCCTGTGGCCTAAAAGTGTCCCAGCAGCACTGGGTGGGCCTGCCCGAGACCTAAGGGCTACAGATGGCTGCCAGGCAGAAGTGCCGTTCCCCTCCAAGGGGCCAGTCCAACAGGATGGGGTGCCTGCTAGCCTTGGAGGTGCGGTGGGTGTTTGCAATTGGGAATCCTGTGGGGACATGCAGTGGTTGTGGAGCACCCCTCTGCGCTGGGCTCCTGCTTTGGGGGGGGGAGGTGTCTGACCTGGTGACCTTGGCATCCATAGCTATAGTGTGCCTTGTGCAGGGTTTGGGAAATGTTCAGGGGACAGGATGGACGGCGGCACTGAATTGCCTACTGCTGGCAGGAAGAGCATAGAGTAGGAGGCAGGGTCCCTGTCCTGCCTGGAGGTCGGGGAGAGGAGCAGGGGAGTGGGGCGCTGAGTCAGGCGGTACAGTGCAATGCAGCCAGAGGGCGTCAAGAGAGAGGCCCAGGGAGCCCTGGAGACCCAGGCCCGGGCGCCCTCCTCCGGGCTGTGGTCTCTCACTTGACGCCAGCGCCTGTCTGTGGTGCCGTCTCCTCAGCTGCGCAGCAGGTCCCGTCTTTTGTGCTGCTGTCCTGAGGCTCGGCTGCCCACCTGCCGACACTCGTGGTGCTGGGCGTTGGGCAGATACAGATCAAAGGTGACTTGAGATTTGGAGAGATGGGAAGATGGGTTTCTAGGGGACCTCACAGATCCACCTGCTACTGGCGTTCAGGGAGCAGTGGGCACTCACCTGCCCCTGAGGGCCCCAGTTGTGCAAACGAGGCAGGTGGATAAGTACCAGCTACAGGGGTCCTTGCTGGGAGAGGGACAGCCTGGGGGCCATCTATCTAAGCCCCAAGTGGGAGCTTCAGGGCCAGGAAGTAGCTTGTTAGTGACTCATAAAGGTGTTTGAGACCAAAAGAAGAAAATGCCAGCTGCAAAATACACAAAGAAAGTGACCTGAGGAGGCTGAGGCAGGAGGATGAGTTGTGCAAGTCCAGCCTGGACAACTTAGAGATTTAGTGAGAATCTGTTTCAGAACAAAAAATTTTAAAAGGTGGGGTCAGGAGATAGCTCTGCAAAACAAGTGCCTGCCTGGCGTATGCAAGGCTGTGAGTTCGAACCCTGATCGTGCAAAAATAAAATAAAATAAAAAGGGTTGAGGATGTTGCTCAGTGTAAAGGCCTTGGGTTCAACCCCTAGTACTGTGGCAGGGAGGACGGATAGAATTTGATCAAAATTTCAAGTGAAAACCCACAAAACTTACTTTGGTTTGGTTTTGTTGGATCTTTTTATGTGGCACAGGCTGGCCTTGAACTGGCAGCCTCAGCTCCAGAGTGTGCAAATCACAGGCACGCACCACACCCAGCTCCAGGAAGTGTTTGACAAATGTACAGATAGCCAAATAGCCCTATTTTTTGTGTGATGTGGGTACCTTTGAATGTGCTGGGTGTGGTTCGAGGTGAGGGGCTTCTAGGAATATTTTATTTTTATTTACATATTCTTAGCTTTATTGGAGATTGAACCCAGGACCTTTATCCTGAACAACATACCCAGCACCTTCCACCTCTTAATTTTTGAGACAGGGCCTTATACTACATTGCCCAGGGTGGGCTTGAGCTCGCCATCCTCCTGCCTCGGCCTCCTAGAGTGCGGAAATCACAGACCTGTGCCACCGCGCCTGTGCACCAGAGCCGGAACTATAGCATCGAGGGCAAATCCTGGAGGGCTACCCAGAGAAGGTAGTGTTTAGGGTAAGGCACTGAACTGGAGGAAGGGCTCCTGGAGAGAGGGGTTGAGGCAGAAGGAGAGGGAGAAATAAAGATACAGAGATCGTGACACCTGTGGAGAATTAGACAAGGCCACACATTTTACATTTAGAATGTGGTGGAGGGGGGCTAGGGAGATAGCTCCATGGCACAAGTGCCTACCCGGCAAGTGCAAGGTCATGAGTTCGAACTCCGGTCCCAGAAAAACAAAAAACTTTCACCTTAGGGCCGGCGAGATGGCTCAGTGGGCTAAAGCGCCTGCTTAGGCAAGCTTAGGCAAGCTTAGGCAACCACATAGTTCCCATAGTTCGATCCCCAGTACCACATGCTGTGCCGGGCCCACCCTCAGGGCAGGCTGAACTGGCCATAACATAAAAATAAATAAAGTTAAAAAAAGAGAGATTATATAAATAAATAAACAAATATATATATATATATATATATATATATATATATATATATATGAATGTGGTGGAGGGCAGGAGAGGGGCTATATGTAACAACAGAAATATCGTCAGGCTGTTATATGCCAGGCCTGAATCTTGTGGTGACATGGTCAGTGTGCGTGTGCGTGTTCGCATGCGTGCATGGTGCTGGGGACTGAATCCAAGATCTCATGCACACTTGCTAACTTTCCAAGGTTGGGTTTATAATCCTGCCTCAGCCTCCTAGAGCCCTGGGATTATAGGCTCACACCCACCCCCACACCTGGCTTTAGCTTGCTTTATTTATTTATTTAGTCTTTTGAGATAGGGACTCGCTATGCAGTTCTGGCTGGCCTTGAGCTCACTTTTGTAGCCCAGGCTGGTCTTGAGCTCATCCTCCTGCCTCAGCCTCCCAAGTGCTGGGATTACAGGTGTGTGCCATCACCCCCAGGTTTTGGTCTCGCTATGCAGCTCAGGCTGGCTTTGAGCTCACTTTTTAAAATTTTTTAAATTTTTTTCTTTCTTTCTGGCTAAGCTTGCCTTGGGACTGGGGCAGCATGTGGTGCCAGGGATCCAACCGTGGTCCCTGCGGTTGCCTAAGCTTGCCTAGGCAGGCACTTTAGACCACTGAGCCATCTCACCAGCCCACATTTATGGCAATTTCTTCTTTTTTTTTCTTTCCCTTTTTTTTTTTTTTTTTTTTTTGGTGGAACTGGGCTTTGAACTTAGGCCCTTAGGCTTGCCAGGCAAGTGCTGATTCTACTGAGCTATCTCCCCGGCCCATATATTTGAGCTAACTTTTGTAGCCCTGGCTGGTCTCAAACTCACACTGATCCTCCTGCCTCAGCCTCCCAAGTGCTGGGATTACAGCTATGTGTCACCACACCCAGCGAGGCTTTAGTTTTATGTGCACACTCAAAACATCTCCATGGCTGGCGAAGGGGAGGAAGGTGCTGGGAGGGTCCAGAGGCTGGGGGACCCGCTTAAAGCCTGGGAAAACTGCAGGGACCCGGGCTGGGCTGGGATGAGGTGGGAGGCCATACTGAAGGGTTGGCCTTAGCACTGAGCTACCTCCTGGCCCTTGTTTATTTTGAGACAAGATCTGGATAATTTAGTAAGGGGCCCAGGCTGGGTTTGTACTTGGGATCCTCCTGCCTCAGCCAGCCAAAGTGCTGAGATTACAGGCCTGTGTAGCCATTCTTGGCCGTGTCAGATAGGCTTGAGAGACAAATTAGAAAGTGGAGAAAAACAAAGAAGTAAAACTCACGCCAACCTTAAGGGTGAGGCATAGATGGCTCCAAATTTTCCTTGAGCACGCGTGCGCGCCCGTGCGTGTGTGTGTGTGTGTGTGTGTGTGTGTGTGTGTCGGGCAAGGAGGGCAGGTAGCCTCTGTGTGTCAAGCAGGGCAGGCGCTGGAGCACGCCCACCCCATCAGACATCCGCCCTTGCTTTCGTGTCGGCTTCATGGTGGGCAGACTGCTCTGGGGTCTTCTTGTTTGCTTATTTTGTCACAGACTGAGAAAAGTGGATTAAGCGCTCTATTCCCAGTGTAATTCATTTTCTCCTCAGATCTCCTATTTTTGCTTTCCGGCTTTTGATGCTGTGTTATTATATATATATATATATATATATATATATATATATATATATATTTTTATATTTTATATTTTTTTTTTTTTTTTTTTTTTTTTTTTTTTTTTTTTTTTTTTTTTTTTTTTTTTTTTTTTTTTTTTTTCGTATTCAGTACAGGGTCTCACTACGGACTTGGAGTGATCCTCCTGTTTTTCAGCCTCCCAAGCTCTGGGATTGCGGGCCTGCACCACTGTGCCCAGTCTCAATCACAATCTCAGTGCGCCTGGGGCGGCACAGCAGGCCAGGAATTGAACGCCCCCCCCATCCCCATCCCCCCCCCCACCCCCGCGTCTGCCTAAGCAGGCTCTTTAATCTGCTGAGCTATCTGGCCTGTCCTTCTATTTTATATCTTTTTTTTTTTTTTTTGTCTTTTTGAGCCAGGGTCTCACTATGCAGTTCAGGCTGGCCTTGAGCTCACTTTTAAGCCCAGGCTGATCCTGAACTCGCACTGATCCTCCTGCCTCAGCCTCCCCAGTGCTGGGATTGCAGGTGTGAGCCACCACACCCAGCTATTTTATATCTTGATCATGCTTACTTTTTTCACTTTTGAAGTGTCCATTTCTCAGTCTTTTAAGTGCTTTTCAGCCTAAATTTCACCTCACCCATGTGTCCCCCTGATTGTGGCTAGCTGATGAGCTTCTACTATCAGCAAACATCTAATATACACATGGATATTTAAAAGTCTGAACTTCAGAGGTCAACAAAACTGAGCTGGAGTCTCATCTTGATGCTCCCTGCATGTACGGCCCTCACAGCATGGTTGAGATGAAATGAGAAGACCTTTGCTTAACAAATAAATTGTGAGAAGTGGGCGTGGTGGTGGCACGTGCCTGTAATCCCAGCACCTGGGAGGCTGAGATAGAAGGATCGCTTGGAGTTCAAGACCAGCCTGGGGCCTACAAAACTGAGCTCAAGGCCAGCCTGAACTGCATAGTACGATGCTGTCTCAAAGTAAAATAAAATAATATATAAAATAAAATATTAGCCTAGTGTAGTAATGCACACTTGCAATGCTAGTACTCAGGAGGCAGAGGCAGGAGGATTTCTTTGAGTTCAAGGCCAACCTGGGCTACCTAGAAAGTTCAAGTCCAGCCTGAACTACAAAGTGAGACTCTGTCTCAAAAAACAAAAATAAAGTATTGCTACGAGTGAGCATCCGCCTTGTGCTGGGGCTTGTGCCCTGATAACCAGAGGGTGTTGGAGTGGCTATCTTCAGGACCTGTGGGGCGAGGGCACATTCACATGGTGCCAGGGCCAGACAGGACCCCAACTTGGCACCAATGACTGGCAGAGGGGGCACTGTAGCCAGGAGCATGCAGGCAGAAAGCACGGGGGTCTGCGGGCAAGGCGCTTGGGGTGGGGCCTGGAGCTGGCACAGTGTGGGGAGGGCCTGGCGGGCTGAAGGAGCTGGGGCCAGAGGTCTCCCCATGGGCAGCAGTCCCGATGCCAAGAGCGCGTGCAGATGGTGAGGCAGCGGTGGGCACAGACCTCAGGCTTGCGGGGAGCCTGAAGGGGGAGGGGCAGCGAGGGAGTCTGCACAGCGGGTGACAGGGGACTTAGGGAGCAGCCTGTAGAGCCTTCGCTCACCTGGCCAGGTGAGGGCCCCTGCGGGATGAGAGCAAGGCCCCGAGCACCCCAGGGCTGGGCAGGAGGTGCCCACCAGCCGTGCTGTGAGATACAGATGGGAGATGGCGGTGAGGGGTCTGTGTAGGGGACAGAGTGAGGGGCTGTCAGGTCACATGGGCATGGAAGGATGGTCCCGCTGTCCATAACGATGAGGTCCAGGGTGACATGGCTATGTGGGATCCACGGATGGGGGCCTCCTTTGAATGGCTCACCGCTGGTCCCCAGCAAGGTGGCCGCTACATACAGATCTAAGATAAGTACAGTGCAGGAATTCCTAGAGTCCTATAACATAGCTGTAATTTTCAGGACTGGGATCAACTTTCAGTCATATTTTTTTCTTCACTTTCCTTTTGTGCTGCTTTTTTTAAAAAAAAAATTATTTAGTACAGGGTCTCACTACACAGATGAGACTCAGTAATCCTCCTGTTTTCGGCCTCCCAAGCACTGGGATTACAGACATGTGCCACCGCACCCAGTCTCAGTTGCAGTCTCAGTGTGCCCTGGGGGTGGGGCTGGCATGGTAGGTCGGGGATGGAAACCCAGTCCCTGTGTCTGCCTAAGCAGACACTTTAAGCCGCTGAACCATCTGGCTGGCCCTTACTTTCCTCTTTTGAGATAGGGTCTCGCTCTGTAGCCCAGGTCAGCCTTCAGGATTATGGACACATGTCACCATGCTGTCATTAGTAATTCATTTTTACTGTATATTCTAAAAGTATTGGTCTAGAGAGCTGGGCATGGTGGTGCACACCTGTTATCTGAGCACTTAGGAGGCTGAGGCAGGTGGATTGTTGCAATTTTGAGACCAGCCTGAGCTGCAAAGTGAGTTCAAGGCAAGCCTGAACTGCATGATGAAACCTGGTCTTAAAAAGACACATACACACACACACACACACACACACACACACACTCACACAAAAGCGGGAAGAGGGGGTTGTACTAGGGATATAGCTCTGCAGTCTAAGCGCCTGCCTGGCAAGCGCAGGTACCAGGGTTCAATCCCCAATACTGCGTGCTGTGCTGGCCAGTAACCCTGGGCACACTGAGCCAGCCACCAATTACAGGCACACACCTGTAATCCCAATACTGAGGAGGCTGAGACAGGAGGAACGCTATGAGTCTGAGCTGTGTAGCCATACCCTGTACCAAATAAAGAAATAAATAAAAATATTTTTTTAAAAACTATTGGTTTAATAAGCCAGGTGTGGTGGTGCATGCCTGTAATCTCAGCACTTGGGAGGCTGAGGCAGGAGGATTGGTGCAAGTTGAAGACCATCCTGGGCTACAAAAGAGAGCTCAAGGACAACCTGAACTGCATAGCAAGACCCTGTCTCAAAAAAAGAAAAAAAAAAAAGATATTGGTTTACAAAATAGTAGATTAAAAAAAAGGGTAAAAGGGTCCTTCTTCCCAGCTATGACCCCAGCTAGGTGGAGAAGCTATGGCCCAAATGGACATTTGGTGTCAAGGGAGGGTAGCGAGTGACTCAGAGGCAGAGAATTGGGCTGAGGCCCAAGGAACCTGGCGTGGTGTGTGATGGTCACAGTGGCCGACTATGGTCACCCATTGCACGGCCACCCTCGCCAGCTGGTCACTCAACACATGCTCATCAGGCGCACACTGCGTGCCAGGGCCTATGCCCCAGTGCATGGTGGGAATGCCCAGGACAGCGAGCCAGGTGGTCGAGCCGCCAGCCTCTCTCTCCAGTCCAGGGGATCACAGCAGAAGAGAAACATGGACCTAGAGGAGGGAGGGGAGGTGACCTCGAGGACAGGCCTGGAGGCAAGGGCTGGACTCGGGGCTCAGGGCGTCACCTGCATCTGGGCCTCCTGGGGTTCTGTCTTCACCTTGAAGAAACACCCCCCCCCCCCCCCCCCAGAAGAAAGAGCTTACAGAAGGGCAGCTGGCTGCCTTGCAGGTCACTCTTGAACTCTTGAGGCTTCCGGCTCTGCTCTCCTCTGCTTTTATTTTGTTTTTCTTTTTCTTTTATTTATTTTTATTTACTGATTTTTTTATATTATGGCCGGCTCAGCCTGTCCTGGGGGTGGGGCTGGCGCAGCATGTGGTGCGGGGGATCGAACTGCGAACTGTGGTCTCTGAAGTTGCCTAAGCTTGCCTAAGCAGGCTCTTTAGACCACTGAGCCATCTCGCCGGCCCGCTCCTCTGCTTTTAAAGCTTCTGGAGGGAAGCTGGGTTGTTTGAGACAGGGTCTCACGTATAGTTCAGGCAGGCCTTGAGCTTACTCTGTAGCCCAGGCTGACTTCAAACTCACAGTGATTCCCCTGCCTCAGCCTCCTGAGTGCTAGGATTACAGGCGTGCGCCACTGCTCCCCATCCATGGGACTGATGTTCAGAGCCAAGACTCCTGGCCTAGGATGACGGGCTCGATAAAGGAAGCCCCCAGGGGTGGTTGAAGGAGGCTGTAAGATCTGAGGCCAGCGGGGCTCAGAGCAGGGCGTGGCCTCTATGCCTCCAAGGCCCACTTCCAGCTGCAAATCCAGAGAAAGCAGCACCTCCGGGGGCAGAGTAGGTGCCCCAGGATTCTGGTGCCCCTGGGAGGCTCAAGCACCCTAGGGTCCCAAAGCCCAAAACCTGGCCCTCCTAAGACTTGTGGAAGACATGGACTTCCAGGGAGGAGGAGATAGACTCGAGCAGTGGCCGCTGGTCTCGGCCCCCAGGACACGGTGCCTTGTAGGCTGCCCAGAGCCTTGTCACCACACTGGGAAGGGCTTGGCCACCAGCCCCAGCCCCTCCTTCCTTTCTGTGAAGCCAGTTGGCTTTTGGATTTGTGTCCGGGGGACTGAGCTGCTGAGTTCCCTCCCACCCTTTTGTATTTTGAGACAGGTGTTTGTGAAGTTGCTGAATTGCCCAGGATGGGCTTCAACTTGTGAACCTCCCGCCTCTGCAGCCATTTACATTTTATTATGTATGCTTTCTTTTCCCTTTTGGACCAAGGCAGAGAGAAGTCCTAAGGGAGAGTAGGCAGAGTTACAGTTCCTGTCACAGGCCTCAACACCTGGAACTGGTCCACCAGATGTGACCAGAAGGGATGGCCAGGATCCAAGACAAGTGCTGTGGGCCGGTGACCGCATCTTGGTTAAGAGCGTGGTGGGCTGGTTTGGGAGCCAAGGACCGAAGTGCATAACCTTGGGGCTGGTTAGCCACTCCATGCCTCTGCTTCCCCCTCTGTAAAATGGGGTACTTTCAGGGCCATTTCTGGTGGTTGTTGGGATTTATGGGGAACATGTAGAATGTGTATGCTGACACCCAGTAAGCACACCTTTAACAAATATTTGCTGAGTACCTACCATGCATTCCCAGGCTCTTGGGGGACATTGGTGAACTAATAGTAGTACAAGCCAGGCCTGGTGGCACATGTCTGTTATCCCAGTTATGGGGAGGCTGAGGCAGGAGGGTCCCCATGAGATCCTGGTCAGCCTCAGGTTCATAATGAGTTAGAGCCCAGCTTGATCTACAGAGTGACCCTGTCTCAAAAACAAATAAAAAGAACCCTAACTAATTAAATAAAATGTTCATCTCGTTACAAAGGAAGTTGTGCAGGGAATGGGTGTCAGGAGCTGAAACAAGGGTGGCTTGCAGCTCCCCACCAGGACAGAGAGCTACAGGGGCTGAGGCGTGAGGTGCAGGGTGTCTGGAGGTGAAGGGGACATGGGGCAGCCCTGGGATGTGTGGGTGGGGTGTGGGAGGGCCCACAGGAGGCCCCGGTGGCCAGAGCCACCGAGGATGCTGGGAAGCTGGGGAGAGAAGGGTCAGAGAGGCCACCAGACAGGCACCGTGCCCCTCGGGGCTGCACTCCATGGGCTGCAGGGCACAGAGAGAATGGCTGTGGGGAAGGGCTCCCCGTGTGAACAGGGCTGGAGGCTGGCCGGGAGGTGCCCTCAGC
>PVKN010004924.1:0-10566 GCA_004027915.1 Capromys pilorides
AGGAGATGGAAGAAAAGAAATGAAGGAAAAGATGATGAAAATAGAGTTTTCACAGAAGGATCAGGAACAGGGAGAGGAGGAAGGGTTAGGACACAAAGCAAGAAAAAGAGAAAAAACTGAGCCTGTGTTCTATCCATGTGCCAACTCCCATGACCACTATAATCATTATGCACCACAAACATGCACTAATAAAAGTGTTTCCCAAATTTAGGAGAATGGTGGCATGATTTTACATCGTTGTGAGTGTCTCCAATGCCTGTCTTACTGAAAGACAGTTGGCTTCTCTTATCTACTCCTGCCTTCATTCTTTTCTACCTCTGGAAAATATCACTGTGTCCTTATGAGAGAATGAGAGTGAAACATGTAGAAGTTATCTTAGTTTTTTTTTTTTATATATATATTTATCTCAAGCTTTTCTTTCACCTTGTGATAAAGTAGGCATAACATGAATTTCTCTTTTTTAAAAAAATTGTTGATACAAGTCTCACTATGCAGCTTAGACTCATAGTAATTCTCCTGTGTCAACCTCCCTAGTTCTGGGATTATAGCTGTGCACCACCACTCCTGGTTTTGGTGGCTGGCATGGCATTCCCAGGGTTCTGGGACTGGCAGGGCATGTGGTACCGGGGATCGAACTTGAATCTTGGGCTTGTCAGGCAGGTGCTTAGACCATTGAGCCATCTCCCACCCTTGAATTTGTCATTTTAACCATACTTCATTGTCATCACCATCATCATTTTTGCACTGAGATTGAATCCAGGGCCTCCAGAATGTTAAATACATACACTGCACTGGCCTATAACCCTAGTCCTTAAGTTTACTTTTTAAACTAATACATAAACATATAACCTACCTTGTGATGTTTTGATACAAGAATATACCATGTCATGTTTAACACTTACCATTTCTTTGTGGTGAAGAACTCATAATCTCTCGTAACTTTATGAAATACGCACTGTTAGCACTCTCCATGGCCACCACATGGTGCAGCAATATACCAGAGCTTCATTCTCCTATCTAGCTGTGTCAGAGCAGCTGCTGATCAGCTTCTCCCCACCTCTTTTTCTCTTCTGGTAGATGAGCAGTGTGGAGTCATTAAGTCAGTTCACCACCATCCACCTTGAGAACTTTCTCATCATCTAAACCTGAAGCTCTGTGCTCATCAATGATAACTCCTCCTCTACTCGCCTTCGACGAGCTCATTTGCATTCCTCTTGCTATGCTTGGGTTGAGCAGTTTTTCTTATGCTTCATGCCCACTTGCATTCACTTTGCTGTGAACTGGCTGCCTGTGTACTTTGCCCACATCTGCACTGGGTGAAGTCTGTTTATTCTTGGCTTCTAGGAGATGGAACATCATCTCTTTTGCTGTCACATGCAGTGGATATTTTCCTCCAGTTGTCATTACTTTTCTTTTTTTTTTTTTTATGATGCTGTTTGTCAATGGAAAGCTTTTTAAAATATTTATGTAGAAACTTATATCATTCCTTTTATAGATGCAGAAATGTGAGTTATAATAATAACAGCCTTCCCTCAGAATCCCAGCAAGGTCTAACTTTTAAATAGAATCCAGAAATATACATTTTTTATTTGAAATGTTTCCATTTTAAAGTGCTCACCTAGAGCTAGGCAAATAGCTCAGCGGATTAAAGTGCCTGCAAGCAGGTGTGGTGTCCAGGGGTTCAATTCCTGTGCCTGTCGTGTGCACTGAGATGGCAATTGAGACTGGGAGTGGGGGTGTGTGCCTATAATCCCAGCTCTTAGGAGACTGTAAACTGCTGAATCACCATGAGTCCGATGTAGTAGTGAGACCCTGAACACCCTGTAGACTCTTCCTTAAAATACAAAAACAAACAAAAAATAGAATGCTCACCTAATGTGTGTGTGTGTGTGTGTGTGTGTGTGTGTGAGAGAGAGAGAGAGAGAGAGAGAGAGAGTGTGTGTGTATGTGTGTCTGTGTGTGTGGTAGTAGGAACTGAACTCAGGAAGTATTGTGCTATGCCCCTATCCCTTTTTGTTTTTGGTTTTGAGACAAGATCTTTCTAAGTTGTCCAGCACGGCCCTGAACTTGTGATTTTCCTTAGTTTCCTGAGTAGATGGAGTTCCAGGTTTTCATCATCGTGTTCTATAACTTTTTTATTTTAAATACTTCTGGGTCTTATTTTTGGTCTAGAGACCAGGGATTTGTAATAGCTATACTAATGTTGTGTTTTGATATTGGGACCCTAGGACAATATCACAGTCATGGGTCCCTTTCAGCACCACTGTTTAAAGTCCATGGTAGTAAAGCCATCGCTTCTACTCTAGCCAGGATGAACCCTCTCATACTCAAAAAAATGTCCCTGGGACTTCAGGAGAGGGCAGTGATAGATCATAACAAATGGGTTAGGCTCCTAGAAGATCAGGGATGGGAAAGGAACTCAGAAATTTCTGCATCCTTCTTTCCCTGTGATGTCTCCTATTGGAGTCTTGTGGATGTCTTAGTCTCCAGGACATCTTAGCTGCACACTAATGATAAGGTCGCATGACCTGGCATTCTTCGGTCAGTGCTGAGTTGCTCTTATTAAATTCAAATCCATCTCTGCTATGACCCCATCTCACCAGTCCTTATTCTACTTGGAGATGTAATAACACAGCATGTACACTATGACCTGCATGCCAAACTCCTGTGTCTTCCTTAGCCCTTGCTGCCTCATGAAAGGTGAGCTTCTATCTCCTAGTTCATTATAATGTCCAGTGTGTAACAATAACCACCCAAAAAATTCTGAGCAAATGGGTGAATTAATGCAGTCAGCCACTCTTTAGCCCTGTTCCCCCTCTCCACTTTGTTACCTTCTCCATGTCAGCCCAATGATCTACTACATCGCTTGCAAAGTTGAACTTGGCAGGCACGTTCTGGTGGCCCCATGGTATTGATGTCAGTTGCCTGGCACTAATGTGGAGAGGGCAGCTGGATATCTTAGTGCCCCTTAAGGTGCAAAATTGCTGAAGTTTCCACAGCCAACGCATGATCAGATCTATCAAGGATAGAGGAGACACAGCAGGGTCTTTTGTTAGTAGATTGTTTCGTTCATCATCAGCTGTGAGGGGAGATTTGAATGACCTAACTTAGGAGAGAATTCATACTCCACTTGTGGTATACTTCTAACCAAGAGCATCTCTTGGGCACTTCTGACTGTTTCATCAGCATCCAATTCCATGTAATAACAAACTCTTTTGTGCTTGAAATACAATGAGTGGTAGATAATATCTTTCCCAACAACTGCTCTCCTTCTCATGGCAGTAGGGTTACATATTCCCAGTCATTTCCATATGAATTTCTAGTATGATCTGGAGGGTGAGTCTTCTCATTTGCTCTGGATTTCCCATGAGAAATGCTCTGGTTAATGGGAAAAGAGTGGGTTTATCAGACTCTTGCACCCCTACCTTCCTACGAGAAATGTAGTAATGAAACGTGGAGCTCAGCTGAGCCTAACACAGCTGCTTGTCGACTCAGGCCCATAGAGGGAAAAAGTATGCATGGTTAGAAGCTAGCAAGACATTTGGGATATTTGTTAGTGGTACAGGGGCTGACTAATACAAGTGGCACTCTTTCTTGAGTAAAATCTTAATCCATAGATTTTTAAATCTTGTGGATTTGTTGTACACAATTTAATGCAAACCGTCACTTTAGAAATCACGGCTATTGCAATTCTTGTTTTCCCTAGTAAGGTTTCAGGGAAAGCAACCCCAAGGCTGTGCACCCTGGTTTGTCTTCTGCCATCTGCAAATTGATGAGGTTGCAGAATCTAAGTCCAATGACCTCTGACTCAAAGAACCCAGCCGATAGCCCGGCCAACTAGCTGAATTTCCATCCCCCTCTGTCCCGGCAGCAGGTACTAGAGTACTTGAAGTCTCTGGTACTGTTGCTTTTGTGCCTGGCTCTGTCCAAGCTCTGGCCTCACCTGCTGGGGAGGCCTCCTTTCCTGATCACCCACCTCTGACCACTCTTCTCCCAGCTCCCTAGTCCCTCCCTCTGGCTGGAATCTGTTTCCTCTGCCTCCTTACTACAACCTTGCAGATTCTCCCTTTGCACTTCTGGGATCTGTGGACTCTTTCCGCTGGGGATTTTCACTCTCTTTGCTGGCTGTGACTCCTACAGATCAGAGAGTGGCATCCTCACAAGGCTGGTCCCACCCTCCGCCCCTTCCTGCAGCATTCACTTACCAAGGTCTCTGCGAGGCTCCCTGGGAGGAGCTTGCTAGGTTCTCCTTTTGAAGAAGCAGCCTTGGGTTTCCTGCAGCCCTGAGGTCAGAACAGTGATAATGCAGTCGAGTCAGATTCCTGAACCGTTGGTGGATATCACAGCTAATCATTAATGATGGCCAACACCAGAGGCTTGCTTACGGTGACATCAGTCCCCCTGGTCAAGTTTGTAGGGAGCAAGGACCTAGAACTGTGGGGCCAACTGAATGTGCTCTTTTACCCAGGGGATCAAAAGGAGATTTGGTTAAAATCAATTTCCCCAGCCAGGGAGAACAAAATAAAGCTCACATGACCTCATGAGTCCTCTCTCTACTCTTTAATCCCTGCCTTGCTTTCCTGCATAGCCTGTTTACTTGGTTTTCCATTTCCTCCTGTTCCTGTCGCTGATTCCTCCTCATCTCCTGTATCTACACTCACACTGTCCATGATTTTATCCAGTGTTGTGGCTGGGATCGTATCTTCCTTACCAGTGCACCCTCACATGTCACTGCATCATTCTTCTGTACTCCAGTCTTCATTTCTTCACTTGGATATTCTAAAGGGCTTTTCAAACATACTTTGTTCAAAACTGAGTGTTTGATTGCATCCCTTTCTATAAATCATCTCATTCCTTCTGCAATCTCTTCCACCTCAGTGCAAAGTAGCTCTACACTTCCATGTCTTCCTCTGTGAAACCTTAGCATCTCCTCTCTTTTTTATGCCGGACCTAGCAAATCCATCAGTACCACCTTCACACTATATATAAAAGTCTATCTTATTCTTTTCCTTGTTCCAAACGACCATCTCCTCTCCAGAAGAGTATTTTGTGGCCTTCTTTCTGATCCTCCTCTGGTTTCTTTCCATGGTACTTCTCCAAATGTCTGAAGTTCAGTGTCATGTCCATTTATTCTTTGCTAACTAGGAGAGTTTGGTGAGGTGGAAAGTATAGGACATTGAAATCAGATTTTTTTTTCAAAAAATTCTGAATTTAGACTTTGTCTCTTACTATTGGGTAATCCCATTAGGCCTATTTCCTCATCTATACAATAGGACTTGCAGTGGCCTCTCTCAGAAGGAAGTGTGAAGATGTGGTATGATGCTTGTGTGGTACTTAGCACCTTCAGAACATCTAGGAAGAGTATGAAGATTTGCTGGAGTTGATCACAGAGCCGAAACATAAAGGGCTTTTCTGATCCAGAGTGGAGCAGTAACAAGCTTGTGGTCACATAACAGGTCAGTCTCAGGCCAGACCTAGAAACTTTATCACAGAGGAATGTCCTACACCCATGCCACTGGCTCAGAGTGGATCCTCTGCCCACCACTGGCAATTAAAGGGCTCTGAGATGCTGGGATGGGATATTTTTAGGAATGCCCACCAAACAGATAAATATTATGGCAAGATCAGGACCAGTAGGCATAATAGGCCATGCGGGACCCTGCATCTTTCCAGATGAATGAAGTGATCCCAATGCCAGAAAGCTTCTGTATAGGCAGTGATGAGATACCTTATATAGCAGTTTCCATTGGGGATCAAACCTTGGGCACAGAGACCCAGGGAAATATGGGGGTGCCGGATAACTGGAAGTAACTATTAATGACATAAAGGAACAAGGACTCACATCAAGGAACAACTTGGAGAGCTAGAGGTCTTGAAGACTTTGGAAGCCAAGATCCAAAAGGCAGTCAGGAGCAAGCAGAGAAGAGATGCACCTGTGGAGTATACAACACACTTTCCTGCTTTTCTCCATGACCTGGCAAGAGTTCCTCACTCACTCTGAGAAATGCATAGAATTCTACCTGCTGGCCTTTAGCATTTAGCCTTGAAGGTATCTGTGTCCTTTCTTTTATAACCTTGCAACAGGTGTTTCTGGATGTCTCCAGATCTTTTAAATACCCTTTTGGGAAGTTCTTCTCTATGTCTCCCTTAAGTCCCTCTTGCTGTTCCTCTTCAGTGCCTCTCACCACCTACAGGGAGGCTTATAAACATTCAGAGCTTGAGGTCAGCGGGACAGCCCCCCATCTTCCTTTCTAGCCACCGCTTTGATTCTAGACAGCCCACCACAGAGAGGAGGGAATAAGGTTCAAAACCTAGAGTGGAAATCTCAATCATGCTAAAGAAAGCACCTAAACTGTTCCCATCCTTAAAGTCTAGAGACTTTAAGAAATACAGCTGTAGCTGGGTGTGGTGGTCTTTTGTAATCTTAGTGCAATTCCAGACAGAAACACCAAAACAAGGGTTTGGAGGTAGATTTATTTTGTGTTGATGGGCACTACCTGGGATCACCCCCAAAATATAAGGCCCTTATCTCTGCTTATATGGGATAAGCAAGCAGGAAGTGCAGAGGCAAATGGTTTGTCAATTAGAGATTGGCCTATGCAATTTGCTTGGTAGTGACCATAGCTGCATTAGATACAAGGCCCCAATTTTCAAGTCCCGCACCCTAAAGATGTTGTAGCTCAGAGACTGCGTGTTTCCCTCGTCTCTGGCTCCCTCTGCTGTTAACCTTGGGCAAAGCCCAAAACCCTTTGAAGTTCCCTGCTGAGAACTTGTACAGTGGCACAAGGCACTGGGGGTGAACTACACAGAGAGCCAAAAAACTTATTCTAATAAATTTGGTTTTTAAAAGGAATACTTATTTTTTATTTTTATTTTTTAAAGGTAATGAATTCACCTTTATATACCTAATGAGAAATAATATATTTAAGAACGGATGTATCCTTTTGAAGATTTTCCACTTTCTAAAAAATGGCATTTAAAATTTTAAGGTAATTGTAAATATACGAAAAAGTAAGCCAAATAAAATCTTGAAGTAACCTTGTTACTTCTTACCTAGTTTGTTCTTACCAATTTATATTATCAATCTACACTAATATTCATTAATTTCTAGATCTTAATATTTCATCAGTTAAGAGGAATATTTAAACTTTAATTTTATGAAAAGGTAAAATCTCTAAGTCAAGCCATGCTGAGTTGTGAGGGGCCAAAGGTATAGACACAAGGGCTAGGCCACTCGTGTTTGAATTGTAGCTGAGAGACTTTCACTGAGTATCTTTACGAGGCGTGATAAAAATGGAAAGGCAGGCTTCTAAAGACTCACAGCATGTCCTCATCCAGCTCATTAGCAGAGGTCAGGACTATGTGACTTCTGGCTCCTCCCCAAAGTCAAACTCATTATGAAAGGTTAGTATCTTGAATTGATTCAGGACATCCAGGCAGCTACAACAACACAGCTAAAATCTCTCATGACAGAGGACCACAGAGGTGCTTTAAAAAGTGGCAAGAACGATGGGATAACTGTGTTTGAAGGGAGGTATTTTGAGATGGATTAATGGTAATGTGCCTTTCAGTGTAATGAATTTTAAAAATTACCATATTTTTGATCATATTGTTTATGTTTTCTTTATGGCATTTACCACAGTTGTGCATTCATTTTCGCTATCCTGCGATAAGTGACATCTACTTCTCCAATAAGTAAACTCTGTGAGGCAGCTTATGGGCAGAATGGTCTCCTCTTTCCCCTCATTCATATACTGAAGACCTAACTCAGGACCCCAGTGACTGTATTGAGAGATAGGGTCTTAAAGGACAGATTAAATTAATGTGAGGTCATGGAGTGGGCCCTGATCCAAAAGGACGTGGCAGGTGCCCTCCTAAGAAGAGCAGATTAGGACACAGACATCTATGCATGAGGAGAGACCACACGCAGGCTCAGGGAGAAGAAAGACTTCTGTAGTCAAAGAGGGAGCCCAAGAATGAAGCCAACCTGCTAACACCTTCAGCCTGAACTTGGAGCCTCCAGAACCGTCGTGCCAATCAACCTCTGTTGAACAGTTAGCTGGTGGGACTCTGCTATGGTGACCCAGCAAGCTCATACTGGTAGGGCCTGGGTTGGCTTTGATTTATGCTCAGATTTCCAGATCCCAGTGCTGAGTAGGTGCATGATGAATACGCACCTGGGAATGGATGGAGGTGCTAGGAGTTAGGAAGGCATAGTAGGGCTGCTTTGAGTTTCCCTCAGCGTCTCCTCTGGGTGGTGGGTGTCAGTTATCCCTAGCCAAACCTTCCAGGTGGAGTCTGGGTCATGGACTCAGGTCTGGTCTTTGGGCGCTTCCAGGGTAGCATGTAACACACTGGCATCCCAGGAGGTAGTGTGCGTACAGGAGGGGTGAGCCAGGTAAGAGGCACCACGTGCTTTGGGAGGGTTGTCTCTCTGAAATAACTTTTTCATCAAAATAGATGTAGCTATCTATTAAAAATATTTGGAAAGTGAATAAGTGTATAGAAGAATGGAAAAATTGACCATCTTTTAATTTCCCTCCCTCTTTAATCACCAGAAAAATTACTAACTTACTACTAACATTTTAGCATATTCCCTTCCAGTTGTTTCCCTGCTATAGTTTTACATGTTTCCTCCCAGACTTGGGATTCTCCAATATGTAAATACTTTTCATTCTACTTTTAAAATTTAATATAGCCAAAATTTTTCCTAAGATATAATAAGCTATCCTTGAGTATCTTGTTTTATTTTATGGATAAAAAGGTAAAACAAAATTTCCCTACAGTAAAATTAACAATAGTTGATACATTGAATATTATTATATTTAAAGTAGTTACTCAGAGTACAAGATATGGGCATAAAAAATTCTCCAGTGGATCTTAGCACAAACCTTGCTTTTGTATGAACTAAGAGACACTAACAGTATAACTAAGTTGCATTTTCCTTTCTTCTTCCCCTCCCCTCATCTTAGCACATTTTTTCTTTTTAACAATTCCTTCTCATTTCACAATATCTATTGTACATTTTAGACCTTATGTACTCTTTCAGTTTCTAATACCAGGAAGACAATATGATGCCTACAAATACGGGTCTGATTCCTTTCACTAACGAGTATGGCCTTAAGTTATATCCATTTACCTGTGAAAGTCTCAATCCTCGAGTATTTTATTTTTGTATTTTAGGGAAGGGTCTACAGAGTGTTCAGGGTCTCACTACTAAATCAGTCTTGTTTGCAGCCTGTTTACAGCCTCCCAAGAGCTGGGATTACAGGCGCACCACCACACCCAGTTTCTGTTGCTGTCTCATCGAGCCCTGCCCGAGGGTGGGACCGGCACAACAGGCCCAGGGATCAGAACACCTCCCCCACCCACCTTCTTGTAGGCGCTTTAATCCACTGAGTTGAATATTTTAAATATCATGCAATATGCTGTCAATATGCTATTGATTTAACTGATGATGGCTTAATCATTTTTCTTAGTGTTTTCATATTTTTTTTTGTTTTGTTCTTCAGTTTTAAATAATGCTGCAGCAAACATCTTTGTGCACCACATTTTTTGTTTCTTTGCAATAAGGGGGATTAAACTTTTGCACTAAGCTACATCCCCAGGGCATATGAGGCAGGGTCCCACTAACTCACTAAGTTGACTAAGGCTGGGCTTGAACTTGCAATCATCCTGCCTCAGCCTCCCAGACTTGAAATTTCTAAGTTAAATGGTATGGACAATTTTATGACCTGGATGCTATCACCAAAAGGCTTTATCCAAAAGGTTAAATTTTTATTCTCCCACATGAAGGGTGACACACAAGTAGTCCAGGCTGTGGTAGCCCATTATTGTTCCAGGCAGCCAAGAGGGCAGGGGCTGGGGTTGCCTTCAGGCAGCAGGGAAAGTTGGGCTGCCACTGAGTGTCACTAGACTGGGCCACGACTTGTGCTCTGGGTCAGTGATGCGCTTCCTTTTCTTTCCAGGATCCTACAGTGACTCTGGAGATGCCTCCTTAGAAGCCGAGCATCTTGATGTCTAAGCGGCAGAGAGGACGAGGTTTTGAGCAGGGACTGACCAGTGATTCCACCACTTCTGAAACATCCAGAGGGCCAAGGGGCTGGGGCTGCACATCATCTCCCCCACTCTTGGTTTCTCAGTTTACTTCTTTGGATCTTTCCAGAAACGGTCTTTGGCAGCTCTGAAACAAAAGCCACCTAGTGGCCAGAAAAACACACACAAAAAAGCACTTAGAAATCATTGTCCCAAGAGACATTTGTTTTGAAAGAGAGATTCCTTGCTGCCACTTCTGCAAAAGCTCCCATGAGCCAGGCTTTTGCCCCAGTGCCAACTATCCAAGTAGCCAGAATCTGGAGCAGGCGCTCTCAGCATTTCTGCATGATCCTCTACCCAATTTATAGCCAGTTCTTAGAGTAAGAGCACAGTGTGTCCTGTGGAGGCCCCAGGGGAAAAACAGAGAGACAAGTTGGGTAAGGTAATAATCCTGTGCTCTTCTCCAGGAGGCTGAAGCAAGAGGATCACAAGATTAAAGCCGACTTAATGAAACTCCATTTCAAAATAAAA
>PVKN010004924.1:10666-32252 GCA_004027915.1 Capromys pilorides
AGAGAGAGAGAGAGAGAGAGAGAGAGAGAGAGAGAGAGAGAGAGAGAGAGAGAGAGAGAGAGAGAGAGAGAGAGAGAGAGAGAGAGAGAGAGAGAGAGAGAGAGAGAGAGAGAGAGACAGAGAGAGAGACAGAGAGAGAGACAGAGAGAGACAGAGAGACAGAGAGAGTATGGAAAAGGCTGTAGCGGAACTGGAGATATATATTTCTCTGCCTCTGTCCTCCCAGTATGTGGCACACAGCGTGGCCCTGTGGGAGCCCAAGTAGCATGTGGCCACCTGGTTTCCCAGCTTGTTGTGACCTAGGACTCAGGACGTTTACCTTCCTAGGATACTTGTATGGTGCAGTCACTCTTTTCACGTGCTCCTGGAGCTCCTGGGTCAGGGCTTCTGGGTCATGGGAGGAGTAGGCTGGAGAGAGGACCACGAATGCCTTCACCACCTGCAAAGACCCCAGCAAGATCAAGTCTTCCATAGCAACTCCTCTCCTCAGGCCTTATAACTTTGGGCTCACATTTCCCAGCCCATTCTGAAGGTTCTGCCTATACCATGGGAACAATCAGCAAAATGGACAGCATGAATTTTTCTACTTGTTTTACAGGATCAATTACGGAAAGCACTGGTTTGGTGGAGTGAGCTCTTGAGTTTTGAGCCCTGTGTATTTGCCAAGCAACCTCTATGCCTGCCATGACCCCATTAGAAGGCAACATTCTCTCTCTGTCTCTCTCTCTCTCTCTCTCTGTCTCTCTCTCTCTTTCTCTCTCTTTCTCTCTCCCTCATCTTTTTGAGACAAGATCTTGCTGTACAGTTCAAGCTATCCTTGAGCTCACTCTAGCCCAGGCTGGCTTTGAACTCTCAACAATCCTCCTGCCTCAGCCTCCAGAGTGCTGGAATTATAGGCTTGAACCATCACACTCAGCGCTAACATTACCTCTCTTAAGATGCAAATGCTTTGGAGAAAGGAGATTTATAGACTTCTGTGATTACTTACTTCCAGCTTTTCCTGACTAGGAGAATAGCAAGGCATGGGTTCAGGATGGGTCTGGGGAAAATGCAAGAACTTCTAAGGGCACCTATGTGCGGAGGGTGTGTGTGGAGGGGGCAGGATGTTTGCGGCCAACAAATACTGAGCTGTACTACTTTGGTTCAGTGTCCTGAAGACACCTGGACCTAGCTTTCTCTGCCCAGACTTTTCCTACAAGGTTGCTTGCCCAGAGGGAGAAAGAGTGCTATGCCCAGGCATCACTGAGCAGAGTTTCTCACAGGAATGAAAAAGCTCGAATGGCCACCAGGTTGCAAGTATACATGAGCCTTAAACTCTGGCAATATCTTGAGGGGCAGTTCATGGTCCTTACATACTTCCCAGAGATGGGAAGCTTACTCTCATTTCAAACTCTGGCAGTTCAGGCTTCTAGCAAGTTCTTTATCTTGCTATAAAAATGCTAAACATTTACTGAGCACTTGCTATGTGCCAGACTGTATTCTAAGCATTATGCACACACTAACTTAGAGGATACAGCCATCTGTTTTGGATTCAGGAAATTCACAGCATGCTGGGCAAGGTACGCTTTTCAAAGTAATTTCTTCAGCATATCTGGGATTCACATCTCCCCCATCCTATATTCCTGGACTCAAATTTTAGTGGAGAGTCATTTGGCAAGGGGCTGCTGGCTCAAATGCAGATGACTTGGGCTGTATCCATGTCGGTCTGATTCAGCAAGTCTCACTTAAAGTCTACAGATCTGTATCTCTATAATGTAGCTGTGAAAAGCTCAGCAACCAGACTCTGAGAATCCCTTCTCTGCTTCTGAGGCTTTCAAGGGTGCAAAATGATGTTGCATTCACTTTCATGAGATAGTTACATTGTACTTTAAGATTATGCTGGATTTACAGTCAGTGAATATATGTATGTCTGCCTATCAGCCAACTTTTCCCATCCTATCTATTCTATCTGGAACCCACAAAAAGGAATATGTGTATTTCTCCTATAAAGCTCAGCTTATTACACTTGGCTCATGTTCCTGGTATATCAAGGCTATTTTGGATACATATTTTGGCATCTCTCAGGTTGGCTGTTCCTTCTGGGTTACCGCCCTCAGCAACCATGTCTAGCTTGCTCCCTAGATCCTCACCTGCAAACAGAAAAGCACTTTTTACTGGACAGAGTGGAAGACAGAACTTACATTTGCCACCAAGAGCTCCTGCCCAACAGCCCCTTTGAACCTAGTCCAGTGTTCCCCCAAGGTGAAAGTTTGATATTTCCCCCTCACGACCCTCTAGAAAGTTGGAAGTAGTGAAGGTGAGGCTCAATAAAAAGGAGATGTAGCTGATGGTAGAATCTAGTGGTACTAGATAAGGGTGAGATGTACAGGGCAATCTGGCCCTTCCTGGCTGTGATCTTGGGTACTGATATGTCCAAAAGCAGAAAGCAAAGTTCTTAGCTATTCTCACCTCCCCCCGGATGGGGTCTGGGCTGCTGGCCACAGCACACTCAAGGACAGCAGGATGTTCAGCAAGAGCACTCTCCACTTCAACAGGGCCAATGCGGTAGCTGGAAGAGAAAAACAAGATTTTCCAAGTGGCCTTCCTTCCCCCATGAAAGCACAAAGGGCAGAGGAAAGGGCAGACAGCTCGACCTTGAGGAGTTGATCACATCATCATTTCTTCCCATGAACCAGAAGTAACCATCCTTGTCCATGCGGCCTCGGTCTCCTGTGATATAAAAGTCTCCTTGTTCGGATGCAGCTGTCTTCTCAGGATTGTCCTGAAAGATACAGAAAGCCTCTGAAGGACCGGCTGAGCCATTCATTTAGGGCAGCCGTTGTAGAAGCAGCTCTGTGCTGGAGGTTTGGAAGCCCCCATCAAGAAGCCGGGCAGTTAGTTCCCAAACCCGAGACAACCCCAAAGCTTCGTGGGCAGAGAGTATGGTCCAGTGAGTTCATGGGTTTTCCTCTTTAAATTTCAAGGGAGCTGCCAGGAAGTGATTCAGGGTGGAATTAAGTGATTTGGCTCTAAACAAAAAGATACACTGGAAGTGGAAGGTAGAAAGTGAGGGGTCGACTGCAAGCCCTGTAGCTGTGAGTCGAGGGTGGAGGAAAGAGCACTAACAACATGTGATGATTCACAAAGCTTTAAAGAAAAATCTACTACTGGGCAATAAAAAGAAACAAATCCCTAATGTGTGCAATAATATACATGAAGGGAAAGCATATTGTGCTGAGTATAGGAAATTAGACACCCCCAGATCGATATTTTATGGTTTCATTTATGTAACCATAAAATTATGTATTTTTACTTTTTAAAAAAGTAAAAATATAATGACAACAATCCTGGCTGTGGTGGACGGTACATAGGGGTGCATACATGTGTCAAACGTCACCAACCCATAACCTTAACACAGGTGAATTTTTGGCAGGGAAATTATAAAATTATATCATCATTAAGAAATGCATTTTGAGAAAAAAGGAAAAAGATGAACTATCAATGTCTAAAAATGTATCCAATGCAAAATCTGGAAGGTATGTACACAGAAAACATAAAAATATAGGCTATTAAAAACACATAAATAGAAAGATGGAAAGAATTAGAGATGTCAGTTCTTTCCACACTGATTTATGGACTGAATGCAGCCCCAATTAAAATGCTTACAAACATTTTCATGGAACTTGATAAGGGTATAAGGTGTGATAAGAAAACCAAGTGAATGTTTAAATTTTAAATAATTATAGAAAATGACACACTACCAATAATCCCCTCTAAGTACTTCCTATCACTTTAAACATCCATATCCCATCCTTTTTACCAATTTCTGAAGCAGCTCTGGAAGTCCTCTTTTCATGAGCATCTTAGTTGTGCTGTCCTACCTGCCTCAATTTCCTGAATTTATTCAAAATGTGGACTTTCCATGGTGATTTTGGTTTTGGAGAAGAGACAGGAGTTTCACAGTGCCATATCCAGGGCACACGGCAGATGAGGACAAACTATGATGACTTGGATAACACTGCTCTTCCACTGGATGGCACTTGGCAGAACCCTTCACAGTGTTTTTCACCACCCCTCACAAAGACACTGATGAAAGAGGACTTCCAGAGCTGCTTTAAAAAGTGTCAACAATGATGGGATACATGTGTTTTAAGTCAGGGGCAGTACTGTGAGGCAGACATTGATGGCAATGTCTCTTTTATTGTAATAAAATTGACAAGGACATATCAGTTCAATCACTATTGCAATTTCAGCCATTTGGGACTGGCCAACATGAACTGGGAGATGCACATTTGCTTTGGGGGAGGGTGGATTTACCTTGTCAGAAACAGACTGTCAATACATGATGTTAAATTATTTCACACTATTTCAGATATTTGGACTGAAATTCTAGAGTACAAGAAATGCCAGGAAACCATAAAAAGAATCCTGAAAACTTGACTCCAACCTATAATTGCAGTCTGACATTTGGTGAATCCTTTTCTCTCCCTGGAGTTCAGTTTTTCTCTTCTTTAAAATGATGAGGACACCCTCTTGTCATGTTTGCTCCCTCGACATACCTATGTTTAAATCCCATGACCCGTGCTACTCGCTTGATGACTTCATCTATGTAGTTTCCCTATCAGTGAGTTTTTCTGATCAGTGATAGTACTTTAGGGATAATCGTAGCAATCTCCCTCATGCAAGTATGCAAGAGCTAAGTAGCAGGTATTTTATAAAATGTGCTGCACTAAGGTTTGCCATGAACTCCACAGTAATTGAGAATGGCTGTCCCTTGTCTCTTACCAAATAGCAATTGAAGAAACAGAAGGGCCGGGTGGGTCTGATGCGGACAGCAATGTTCCCCTCTTCTCCTGGAGGTAGGACCTTGCCCTCATCATCCACAATCTGGTGAAGCAATCATAGGACAGTGTCTGAGCCTCTGCACCACCAGGCCACCCACCACCCAAACCTGGGCTCACTAATTCCAGGCCCTTCGTGTCTTACTTGTACATCATAAGGTGGGGATGCTTGGCCCATGGAACCAGACTTGATCTTTGTGCCTCTTGGGTTGGCACAGATTGTAACCTAGAGAGAAACAGGTGCTGATAAGGAGAAGCTTCAACATCTTTTCATCTTTCCTGATTAGTGCCATTCTCTCATCTGTTATCCAGTTCTTTTTGCCTCCCTTTCTTCTGTCTTACTTTCTTTCTCTTCTCCCTTTGCTTATTTCTCTGTGTTTTCTTTCCTCTCCTATCTTCCGCATTCTTGTTTTTCTTTCTCCTTCCCTCTGTTCCTTCCTCCCTTCCTTCTTTCTTATTCCTCTCTCTAACCATCCATCCATCCATCCATTCATTCATCTGCCTATCTATCCATCAATTTATCCTACTGTTCTTTCTTTATTTTTTTCTCTCCTCTCTTCTTTTCATAGTCAACAGAGCACATTAATAGGAACTCACATAAAGAACTTTATATATTATCACGAAGCCAGAAGACACAATTGATACCCCCATCTATGCCCCAGTGACTGTAGGGAACACTGCTTAGAATTTGGGGCTCCATCAGGGACAAATGTACATTGTTGTGCTGGAGACAGATAATAGTTTTACCTAGGAGAGCTGTTTGCTGGGACAACTGGAAAATTACCTTAAAACCAAAAAGAAGAAAAGCTGGTAATTTTGTTACTAGAGTTTCATTGCCCATGTTTTCCTCTGGAGACAAATGTCAGGGAGAGGATAGTTGCAAAAGCAGAGGTGTTGTGTGCCATGACCCTCAGATGGCCGAGGGTTGCTATGGAGGTAGGGGCTGACCCTGTGCTCACCGTCTCTGATTGCCCATAGCCTTCATGGAGCTCCAGGCCTGTCTGGCTCTTCCACTTCTCTCGCACATCAGGATTGAGAGCCTCTCCCCCAGTCAAACAGTGTTTCAGGCTTGGAAACTTGTACCTATCTCAGGCAGGAAAAAAAGGCTGCTCAGTCAGGGTCCATCTCTTCCCACCCTCTAGCAGCCTTGCATAGGTACAGATGCCCCAAAGGCCCACAGAGTTAACTTCCCTGAGCTCTAAGTTGCCCCAAGAGCAGGTGCTGTGCATATGGCCTCCCCTGTTTTGTATGTGTGTCATCAGCTTCTCAGAACCCACATGATGGACTGTACCTGGTTAGATCCTCCTGAACTAGCAGCCGGAAGATGGTTGGCACACAGCAAAAGTTGGTTATTGGGAAACTGGAGAGAGTCTAAAAGAAACCAGAGGTGAGCCAGGCTTGGGGGCATATACCTCTCATTCCAGTACTTGGGAGGCTGTGGCAGGAGGATCATGAGTTCAAGGACAGCCTGGGATACACAGAGACCTTGTTTCCAAACAAGAACAACAACAACAACAACAATAACAACCAGTTTTTAGGGTCACTACTCATTTCACTTTATGGAAATGAAGCAGGTGAACTGGATCTTTGTATTCTCTTTATTAACTACATATACAATAAAGTCTCTGAGACAGCCAACCTCCACCTCCTGCTTTTTGTGTTTTTGGGGGTCCCTTCCCATAGTAAACCCAAGTTGGCTTATATGATGAATAGCATACAGTCAAGATGATGCCTTTGAGATTTGGTTCTATAATGATGATGGCATCTGGGTTCGAGAATTTTGCTCTTGCTTGCTCTTGGATTACACACTGTGGGGGAAGCAAACTTCCATGTGAGAGTCCACTTTGTCCTGTGGGTGAACACAGGCAGGAGGAGTAAATCCTACCACCCATAGCCAGTGGGCTAGGGAAGTGTGCTCAAAAGCATGGGTCAGTTTTCAAGCATATTTTTCAGCCCCAACCAAGTCTGAAGATGACTGTAGTCACAGACAATATATTTATAAAAATTATTGTTGTGATAAAGTACAACATAAAATTTATCCACTTTACCCATTTTAAAGTAGATATTATTTTCATATTGTTAGGAAGTCATGACCACCATCCTTCTCCAGAACTCATTATCTTTCCAAATAAACTTTTAACTCAGGACATAATAGCTCACTATTACTCTCTTCCCTCACTCTTGGTAACCACCAATCTGTTTTTATGATCTGACTAGTCCAGATACCTTATGCAAGTAAAATCATATAACATTTATCTTTTGATGCCTGGCTTCTTTTATTTAGCCTAATATCCTCAAGGTTAGTCTATGGAGTAGCAGAATTTCCTTCTTTATAAAGACTAGATGATATTTAACTACATGTGTGGACTACATTTTGCTTACCCATTCATCTGTGGTTAACTACACAGGTTGCTTCTACCTTTTAGATATTGATGATCATATTGCTGTGGGTGTAGTATACTTGCTGATAGGTTGGCTACAACCTCATGAGAGCTTTAGCTTTAGAACCACTGACCTCCAGTGCTTTCAGATTCTTAACTGGTAGCAACTTGCACACAACCAATGCTGTGTTTGCTGTGTTTTAAGCTGTTACATTTTGGGTTAATTTACCAGTGCAGTTGTAAAAGAATATATTAAATCAGAGCATGATAACAGAGGGAGAACACAGACAGACAGACAGACAGACAGACAGACAGACAGACAGACAGACACACACACACACACACACACACACACACACACACACACAGACTGATAAAGTCCTGTATGGACAACAATGATGATGAGTTTGTTAATAATATGTTTAGAACCTAGGATCTGCCAGGCCCTGTGCCTGGTAGCATTTCAATGTCATGATCACTCTATAGAACTGTTACTTTTTCTTTTTTCTTTCAGATAGGGAAACTGAGTCTCAGGGAGGCTAGGTGACTTTTCTGAGGCCACACTATTAGGGAATATTTAGGCTGAGAGCCAGGTCTGATAGGTGGTGCAGTCTGCCTGTGCTATTTGCCACCATATGCTACAGCTTGACTAAAACAAAACTATGCAGATTGGCTCTGTGATGTTTTAGGGGAGCATCAGTTAGGATTCAGCATACAGAAGAAAGATGCCCTGTGTCTTTGCTGGAAGTATTGATTCTCTGTTTGCTTTAGAAACCCCTGGGAGGCTAGGCAAGAGTCAATAGGACTGCAGTTGGGCAAAAGACTTGTGCTAAGCACCATGGACAGCAGGACATGCTGTTGAACAGACTCTGATTTGACCCCAAGATTTGACAAGTAACTAGATTTTTGATAGGATCATGGGAAAGAAGATCATTTCATCTTATTTGGAGAGAGAGGCGCATTTTGCAGGCAAAAATGGTTCTATAAAGGTTTGGAGAGAAGAAATGCTCTTCTCCTAGCAGTCAAGCATGAGGATAGACAATGACAGAAGATAGTCAGGTATACAGGATCCAGATTAGGGAAGGTCCTGGGAGACTTCTTGGCTAATATCAGCATGAAGGAAGCCTGATGGACACTGGCTCATACTTTTTCTTACAACCTTAAAAAGTAAACTACATGCATCTTGTTTCCATCCAACACTTAGGTGATGTTTCATTCAGTCTCTTACATTTAGGATAACTTTGGTATCAACTCGAGGCATCTCATGCACAAAAATGCAAGATCCAGTACCCCAGGTGGAAAAGAGACTCCAGGCTGCCTTCACCCAGCCAGTGTCAGTTGTGTTCCAGAAGATAGATGATCTAGTCAGGCCCATCCACTGTCTGGAGAGAGAGAGAGAGAGAGAGAGAGAGAGAGAGAGAGAGAGAGAGAGAGAGAGAGAGAGAGAGAGAGAAATACTCAGCAATGCCTTTAACTTGAATCCCAGCTCTACCCTGGAGGATGAGGCAGGACGATCACAAATTTAATCTCAGCCTGAGAAACTTAGGGGGACCCTATTTCAAAATGAAAAATAAACCAGCATTAGTGGTAGTATGATATAAAAAAGGATTACATTGTTCACATCATCTTATTTGGAGCACTGGTCACTGTGGGTGTCTACATATTTATGCTGGTCAAATCTGTATACAAACCACCAAGTCAATTATTACTTAATAAACTTTTGTGAACATCTTTTGTGTACCTATAAGCTAGGCTAAGAATATGGAATTAACATGATAGATCCCATGTTTTCAAGGTGTCCATAGTCTAGTGAGAGCAATATATAAAGTAATAAATGGTTCCAATATACTGGGATAAGGGAACCTTTTTTACAGTCAACATTTATTTGGCACTGAGTTCACACTTAGCACCAGGAATGTAGTAAAGACTAGTTTCATTTTGAGTGACTTACAGTTTAGTAAGAATATACATCTAGGAAGCCTCTGGAGAGTGTGCTCAAACAGCAAAACACAAAGTCTTGTTCAGTAACAAAGTCTGGGAATCTAAAGGACAGCAAGGGTGGAGATGATGGTTTAGAAGTGCTTCTGGAAGGAGATGACATTAATGATGCACAGTCACACTTCATGAGATATAGAATCTCAGAAGTGAGGCAGAGAAGTGGAGAGTAACCTAGTGCATACCACCACATGCATGGATTAAAAAATGTGATGCATAAATGAAACACAATATACTTTGAGTCTTGAAAAGCCAGGAAATTTGACATGTGCTCCTAAACAGATGAACCTCCGGACACAAGATTAAGTGAAAGAAGCCAAATTTCAAAACCTGTGGAGGAAGGAATATTGTATATTCCTTGTTATACATGAGGTATCCAGAGTAGATAAATTCATAGAGATGGAAAGCAGAAAAGAGGTTGCCAGGAACAAGAGGAGAGATTGATGGGAAATCATCATCCAGTGGTTATAGAGTTTGTGTTTAAGAAGACATGAAAACAACTCTGAGCTGGGCATGGTGGCACACATCTGTCATCCCAGCACTTGGAAGGCTGAGGCAGGAGGATCATTGCACGTTCGAGACCAGCCTGGGCTACAAAGTGAGCTCAAGGCCAGCCTGAACTGTATAGTGAGACCCTGTGTTGAAGAGACAACAAATTCTGAAGTTGGATGGTGATGAAGGTTACACAGCAATGTGAGAGTATTTAATGATAATAGATGACACATTTAAATGATCATAAGACAATATGTGCTAGAAGATTTTGAATGAATTTCAGCAAAAATGAATGATAAGTGTTTGAGGATATAGCTAGATTTATCCTGATTTGAACTTTATACAGTATATACACGTACCAAAACATCACATGGCTGTCCCTGAATAGCAATAATTTGTATGAATTAGGTAAAAATATATGTTTTTGAAAAAATGAACTTGTCTGACGTATATTTCACCATGAAACACTCCCAATGGCTTTTCGTCTTTACTCAGAGTAACGCCAGAGCCTCACTTGTCCTCTTACTGTCTCCTACCTCCACTGCTGCCATTTAACCCTCCGTCAGCCCTCCTGCTCCCCCACCCACTCTGTTTTTGGGCCCACGAGGTAGGCCATCTCCAGTACCTTGCACTTGCCAAAAATCCCAGTCCATAGCTACAATGAGAGTGCTCCACCATCTTGGGGGCTCCAGTCGTTCCACTGGTGAAGTAGATGGATAATGGGTCCTGACTCTTGGTCCTCACACAGCTGTGTTCTGTAGGTGCCTCTCTAGAAGAGGTAAAAAACACCAGGTGGCACTTCTAGCAGCAAAGCTAGTGAGTATTACCAGTGGACTCAGAGTAACAATATGAGCATCATTTCACCAAACACTATGTGTGAGGTGCTGTGCTGAGTCTCAGTTTATATTACCTACACCCACCTTACAGGAATTTTTGTTCTTTTTGAGACAAGGTTAAATGACTCACAAGAGTCCATGTTCTTTTACCAGGGCCCAAGGACCTTGTAGTGGAACACTCACACACATATTCAGATGTATACATCTTCATATTTAGGTGTCACCCCAGGCCCACCTCAATTCCTTGTAATGTGGAGTTATTATTTTAAAGCTCCCCAGTTTCTTGTCATGACAGCTAAACTGAGGGCTGCCAATCTAGGCCGATCTTGTAGCTCATCTAAACCATATGGGTTGATTTTAAACTTACAGATTTCCAGGGCTCTAACTCAGATATAGCTCATTAAGTAGGTCAGGTGTGGGCTCTCATAATATGTATCTCAAAAGCATCCAGGGGCATCTAGTCTGTAGGATACACATTGATAACTCACTAGTGTAGGACTCTGAGAGGTTCCTTTCGGATTTTGGTCTTTCACTGGGAGAAAGTCTCAATGTCCCAGGTCCTTGCTTCAAGACAAATATGGCTTTGGACCCATCCCTACCACGACTTGACTTCTTTTTGTCTTAGGCAAATCATTTCACTATTCTAAGTGTGTTTCCTCATCTGTAAGATGGTGTTAGACCTTCATGGAGTTCTTTTCCATGCTTACATAAGATAATATCCTTTATTCATTATGGTTGAGGATATTGCACACAATGCTTGTCATTTAATAAATCAAAACTCTTCTGCATGGATGAAAGTAGGTGAATGTTTATCTAGCTTTGTTCCTAGCATATACTAGGGACTCAGCACACAGCAGCTATTTTATTATTGGCCACTTGCTAGATACTAAATGCATCAACTAACCTGACTGTAATCAGTAATGCCACCAACATAGAGGGAAGTGGAGCACAGAAAAGGTAGTGGTGCACACATCTAGTTCTGGCTGAGTGAACTTGAGCATTGGTCACAAGGACTATGTTGCAGGTCAGTCTGATTTTCAAAGTGGGTGCTCCTCCCTGATTCATTATCTTTAAGAATAGTCAGCAATTCACATCATGTTGTGTTGCTTAAGGGGCAAATGCCTGACTTTATTTTCTTGTGATTCTTTTGGATAGCCTCAACTTACTGCAGTAGTTCTCTGAAGTTCATCCAGCCTGGGTGCCTCGTGTCTGACACCAACAGCTTGGCCTGTAGGGAGGGACATTCGCTGCTGATGGCATCCACGTGTGGAGCTAAAGAGTCATTGGTGATGATGGACTTGGCCTTGGACACTTGCAACCGGTACTTGAGGTCCTTCTCTGTCAGCTGGGAGACACCTGGAATCATGACGACCCCTGAAATCACACAAGGGGGGTGTGTCTTAATAGCAGAGGAAGACCCCAGAACAGAGGCCAGACACAGGAGCAGGCAGGGCCTGAACAGCATTATTTTACTTAATTTTCACAACCCTAGAAGGTGAATTTTATTGGTACTATGTAGAATAAAAAACTTAGACTAGCCCAAGTTCACTACCTACTATGTTGTAGAGATGGAATTATGGAGCCAAGTTTTGTTAAACTCCAGAATCTGTGATCATGATAGTATTATATTGCCTTGGAGTTACCTAGTTCAGTGGTTTTCCATGCCTTTCAAACAAAATGCTGCAATGAAGTCTCATGTTGGGAGTGGGTTGTTTGCTGGTACCGGGGGAATATGGGGAAAGTATAGCAGGGGGATGTTTGTGGGGGGTACCAGGGTATGCACATTGTTTTGGCCAGAGCCATTTTAAGAGTAACTGATTTTATTAAGGGGAAGGAGTGAGCAGAAATCAGGGACATATTTTAATTACACACTGGAAAGCCCCTGAGCATCTGAGGATGTGTGTTGTAAACATTCCGTTGAGTTCAATATTCTCATTTCATAGATGAGAAGAAGCAAGTCCTGAGAGCATGTCACTCTCCACATCCACTTGGTGAGGCTGGGAGACACAGGCAGGGGCCAGGCTTGATAACATGAGGACTGAATGAAAGAGAGTCTTGTTACCCTTTGTTTTATCTGCCATACCTTTGCAGAATTTAAAGGCCATTATGAAGACTTTTGCTTTTCATTGCCTCTCCATTTTAGTTATTTCCAGTAGAAGCCTGATTCTTTTGCACTTTTGTTTGTGGTACTTGGGGAACTATGCTCCAGTTTGAGACCCAAGCAGAGAGGAAACAACCAGAAGGTCAGTAGGAGAAATAAATCAGACACCAGAATCTGAAGGAGTGGGGACAAGCATGTCCAAATAGAACATGGGACGTGGGACTTGAAGGCTATCAGTTTGAGTGTCTGGTAACATGTACAAAATTGAGACTTGACTCAACGTGGGTTGTGGCTTTGAGTTATTTTGTCTGGAAAGCAAAGAAATGTATCAACTTGTATATATAGAAGAACTGGGGAAATTTACCTACCATAAAAAAACTAACACCCCAAAGGGAAGTTTCAATCATGCAGATCACTTAACATGGTGGTTTACCATCTTAGCTACTTTTCTCTTGTTGCTAAACCAAAATATCTGACACCCAGAATTAAGGAAGAAAGGTTTATTTATTTAGCTCACAGTTTGTGAAGGTTTCAGTCTATAATCAGCTGGCTCCAAGGCAGGGTGGTAGGTGGCAGAGAACAGTAGTTCATGGCAATGGGAAAACAGCAAGATCAAAAAGGGAGGAGGAGAGAAAGCCTCTTTCCCTTCCTTATATTGTATGAGGGGTACCAGCCCCAGGGCAGCTGTAGCACTCACACCCATAATCTCAGCCTTGGACCACGAGTCAATCACAAACTCTAGAAGCTGCCCCATGACTGCATGAGACTTTACAGGGACATCCAGAAATAAACCATTACATATAGTGGTCACCCAAGAAAACTTTAGGAGCCCCTTGTGTTGTGGATCTCACTGGGTGGGCCTGCTTTTATCTACTCTATTATATCTGGCTCCACAATGGAACCAAGTTGTGATTGTCAGGCAGGCGGGAGGCAAACAGATTACACAGGACTGATTTTGATCCATCTCTCCACTCTCATGGAAACTTCAGAGCCCTGGAAGGTAGTGTCGGCCTGGTTGGGAGTCCCAGCCCTGCTACTGACCTGTGCGCATGCAGGCCACACTGACCAGCCACCATTCTGGGAGTCGTGGGAGCACCAGCATTATTCTGTCCCCAGGATGCAGGCCGCATGCATCCCTCAGAACATTGGCTGCTTTCCTGGACTGCTTCCCCAGCTCCTCATAGCTCCACTTGACCTCTGCTCCTTTGCCATCCACCCACCAGAATGCAGGGCATGAGGGCTGGTGCTCAGCCTAGACAGTGGTGCAGGAAGAAGAGAAATAGAAGCCACTGAGTGAAGGTTTTCATTTCCTTTTTTTAAAAAATAATTTTACCTTTTGGCATAGCTAATATCTTTAGTGCACTTCTAGAGTTCAACAATCTGGAGGCTAGAGCAAAGCTATGTGGTGGGCAGGCGTGCTCCATTCCTTGCGTAGCCTGCACTGTTCCCACCTTCACCAGCCTCAGCAGTGACCAACTATATTAGTATCTTGCAAATCTTTCTAGTGCTTAGGCAAGCATAAGTGCATTTTTTCCATAACAGCTTTTTAATGCAAAAGGTAGCATATTATTTATACTGTCTTGTATCTGCCCCTTTTTGACACTGTTACATTCACTTTCCATAAAAATGCACTTTAAAATGGACAGTTAACTGGTATTCAGTACATTCCATCAAGATTATATAATCTCTCTCTCTCTCTCTCTCTCTCTCTCTCTCTCTGTTTCTAGATTTAACCCACTTCACCCTGAACTACATCCCTCTTCTCCTGCTAAAATGCGCAGGCTAGGATTGAACCTGTGATCCTCCTGCCTCAACCTCCCACAGTGCTGGAATTACAGGCATGTGCTAACTCACACTATCTAACTCAAGACATTTTCATTATCCTACAAAGAAAGCCTGTACAACAAAGCAATTCTGCCTTGGCCATACACCTTGCTTGAGCATAACCTCCATGTCAGCCAGCAGTGAGAGCTTAGAGTTTTCTCCAGTGTGTATGCACAAAGTCCTACCACTGTGATTTGCTTTTGAGATTTCCAGTAATAGGTTAGGAGATTTTCAAAGATTCTTGCTTTGAAGGCACCTCATTCCTTGGATTTTGTTAATGTTGTCGCTTAGCTCTTTGGTTAGTCTGGTCTGTTATTTGCTTCAACTGTTGCCCATTTTCTCCAGCCACAAATTAAAAACCCCTACCTGTGATTGTTTTTGGTAAGTGGCTGCTAAGGAAAAGGTTTTTCTCACTGGGTGAGTTCTGAGTCAGGTCACATACGGAAAGGTTTGAAAATAGGGTCTCACAAGGAACCCACAAACACATCAAAAAATGGTAATTCTTTGGAGAAGCATCTAATTCTCTTTTGCTCCCTCTATAGCTCCCAGGCTACCCTGGGAGTGAGGATTATTATTTTCCAGGTCTACCATGTATCTGTGAAAAGGAAAAACTGTATAAGGAAAACAATGTTCTTTTTAAAACTTTGTTCTTTCCGATGCTGGCTAGCTCTCTATTTCATGGATCTCTAATTGTTTTCTTGACTCCGGAGCCAGGAGAGTGTAACCAGCATTCAGAATACCTGACTGGGCCAAGCTTTGTGGTTGTTAATCTGGTCTTATAGCTCATTAATAGAGCCCTGTGACCAATGACCTCGCCCTGCTGACTAATCAGAACTGCCAGGCTGTCCTGTCCTGCCTTCGCAGCCCCTGCTAGTGCCTCGTATAAAAAATGCTGGCTCACAGACACTTGCCATCTGGCTTTTGTTGGGCGTTATTCCAGCCAAGATCACTGACGTGACATAAGCTATTCACTGCCTCCTGACACCCTCGGGGGTCACTCCTTTCTTGGACTCAGTTTTGCTACAACATCAGAAAAATGGGGGTTGGAACTGGGGCAGATTAAAGTACCACAGGCTTGCTATTTTTTTACTGAGATTCACCCAGCTCCTTTCATGGACTCTTCCTTGATTCCTCCAATGCTTGGTTAGTTCTCAGAGTTCTGAAAAGTTGATTCACATAATTTTTCTGGGGTTGTTGTCATTATTTTTTGAAAGGAATGTTGTTGAAAGTGTCTAATGCTACTTCTTTTTTTCTGACTTAATCCTGCTTGTTTGTCCTTATGATTAGAAGTTGTCTAAGACTGTCCCTTAGTTAGACAAAAAGAAAAAAAAAAAAAGGAAAAGAAAAATAATTTAGATTTGTAGACAGTTAGGATAGGGGCATTCTCTGCCCCTCTCTTACACCCACTTCCTACTGACTCTCCTAACTGAGCAGCATAGGACGCAGCTCTCATTTTTGAGATGAGAAAACTGAGATTCAGTTGTCCAAGTTCACACCGCAGGTATGCAGCTGGTTGGCTGGCTGCAAAGCCTCCTAGTCAATCTCACACACCCCATGCCACTTTCCTAAATCTTACTACACCCACTAGTGCAGTATTGACCTCATATTATTTTTTCTTCCAGTGAAAAAAGTATTGTGAAGATTCTTGTGGTGAGACTCTTTTCCTGAGCTGGATCCTAGGAGGATGTGGAGAATGAGGCAGGAAGTCACAGGTGAGACCCAGCCTGAGCAACTTGGTGTGACCTGTCTAGAAATTTTTTCGAGGCTGAAAACATAGCTTAGAGCAAAAGCTCTGGGTTCATTCTTGTTAACAAACAAACAAACGAACAAACAAACAAACAAACAAACAAATCTTCTATACCAGCTATGATGTTCATCACTAAAATTTAGAGGTATAGCTTTTATCGGTGTCCACATAATAACGCTCCCTTTGCTGCACTAGCAAAGTTGTTATCGGCCCACCCTGCAGGTAGAGATGAGATGCTCCGTTCGATGTGCCCTCCTGGGTGCTGGCGGGGAAAGCACGCTGTGTTGCTTGCTGTAGCCGCCTAGACCCTAGAGTGCATTCTCTAGCAATCCTTTCAAAGAGGGTACATGGCAAACAATTCTTGCGAATTCATCACTATCAAAAAATGTTCTTGTTTTGCCCTCAAAATCAAATGTCAGTCTGGCTGGATACCGGATTCGCGGGCGGAAGCCGTTCTCCTGCAGGACTCTTAAGATGTCGGTGTCACACCCCTGCCTGCGGGTGTCCAGCGAACTCAGCGGGAAGTCTGCCCCCAGCCAGATCCTCCCGCCCCTGTAGGTGACTTTTCTCTCCCGTGAGACCTTCAGCATCTTCTCTCTCTCACTGGGGCTCCAGAATGTCACCAAGATGTGTCTAGGAGTGAGTTTTCTCTCATCCAGCTTGCTGGGGACTCGCTGAGCACTGACAACCTCAATCAAGCCTTGAGCCCCCTGCTCAGCTCTGAAAAGCTGTCTTCAATGATTTCTTTAATTATATCCTTGGCTTCGTTCCCCTTGTTATCCTTTCCTGGGACTTCGATCACATGGATGCTAGAGCTTCTGAACTCGTCTTCTCGGATGCAAAGTTTTTTGTTATTCAGTGGCTGCCTGGACATCTGCGCTGCATCCCTGGACACCTCTTCCACTTGGCTGTCCAGATGGCTCACCCTTTCCTCAAGCTGAGCTACTCTGCTGTGCAGGTCGTCTACAGAATGCTTAATTTCCTCGACATCCGGGCAACATTTCCTTATATTCTCCATCTCCTCTTGTATCTCTCTGAAGATGCCCACCAGGCTTCTTTTGAAGTTTTCTTCTGTTTCCTGGATTAAAGCTGCTTCTTCAGATGTAAGCTCTTTCATCTGCAGAGTCTTCTTTCTCACTTTCTCTGTTCTCCTTAAAAACTTGGTGACCTCTGATTTGTCAGTAAACATGTTTTGTGCTCAGAGGAACTTTGCTCTAGTGATTTTGAGAGAGCGCTCCCATGTGAAGTCGGATGGAAAACCTCAATTCCTTGACCTCTGGAAGCAGCAGTTTCCTCCACCTCCACCTTGTGCACTGACCCTTCCTTCTCCCGACTACAGGCAAGTTCCCCTCACAACACTGAGGCCTCTTCTCCCTCTGTGTTTGGGCTTCCTCCTTCCTCCTGCTCCTCCTCCATCTCAGAGTTTCCTTCTCCCTCCTCGTGGGTCTCTGAGTTTTCTTCCTCCCCCTAGGTTTCTTCTTCTTCCTCCTCCTCCCCCCACATTCCTTCCTTCTGTTCCTCTTCTTCCTCCTCCCCCCAGCTCCCTTCCTCCTGCTCCTCTAACTCGAAGCTCTCTTCTTCCTCCTCCTCTAGTCATGAATCCTCCTGCTCCTCCACCTTGGGGCTTTCTTTTCCCTCCCACACTGAAGACGCTGAGCTCCTAGGCTTAGCTCTAGCTACCTTTACTTGTTTAATGAGCAGCAAGTTATAGCCATCTCGCTGGGTCTCTAGCTCCACACTAGAGGCTCTTTGAGGGTTCTTCCCCTTTCTCTACATCCCATGGTGTCTTTCTTCTCCTGAATTTGCACTCTGTGGGGATGCATTTTTCAGCAAATCTTTCATGAAAGCTTTCTGGCTGGTAAACCGCCTGAGGCTCTGCCAGTCTGAGAATGTCTGTACTTTACCATCGCATTTAAATGCCAGTTCAACCTTGCAGAGAAACTTGGAGTCAAAACCACTTTCTCCCAAAATGCTGAAGATGGGACCCCACTGTCTGCTGATTTCCAGTGTTGTTGAGGAAAATTCTGCTGCCAGCATCAAGGTGATGCCCTCACCCCTCGACCAGCTTTCCTTTATGGCCTTCTTCTCCTGCTCCCTCAGGTCTGTGAGGGTTCTTCCTGCCCACATTTCCTTCACTGGCTCTTGCTCTCCAGCCTCTCTGTGTACTCTGTCTAGAAGGTGTCCCGGGACCTTGCGATCCCTTGTCACTGAGCGAGGTTCTTTTCACAGTTTTTCTGACTTGGTCATTTGGAGGTTGCGTCCTCCCTTGCCTTGGCCCCAGTGTGAGCTGTGTCCGAGCTCCCCACCCCCAGCACACCTGGTTTTCTTCTGTAGGTCAAGCCTTCAGCATCCTCTGCCGTGTGGAGTTCTCTGTCTTCTCTACCAACTGCATTAAAGCTTTTACTTTTTGCCTCTCCTTTCTGCTCCATCAGCTCTCCGAATTTTTCACCATAGGTGTTGTGATTTTTGCCTTCATAAATTTCCTTAGAAAGGTCTGCATCACCTCTTCAAACTCAAGCTCATTCCTGTCACCTCCTGAGGCATCTTCAGAGGCTCCTGCTTTCTTGGTGGAAGCCTTTCTTCCCCTCCTGTGGCTCCTTCCTGTCCCTTTGCTGGTCTTACCCAGCTTGGGCTGGACCCTGGGCATCATGGCTGTGTTGTCAAAACTGGTATTCTCTTTTGGAATAGTAAATTTGTATTTGTCCACAGGGTAGACTTCTTAATTGAAAATTTTTAAAAATGTCACTTGTCCCTGGATCCAGCCAGGACTGTTCTGCACCAGATGTCACTGGGAGAAGATACCTCATGTTTTCATTTTGAGCAAGCTAGTCTTAAAATCAAAGTAAATTTCTTTGAAAGAAAACATTTCATTCCCTTATTAGCAGTGAAAAGGTAACATATAACATAAAAATAAAACAAAACACGTGACAGTCATGTCTAGGAGAAAACAAAGAGGAAGAAAGCATATGCAGAGAGACACATGAAGAAATTGGGGTTATCTTAACTAAAATCTATATATCGCTATGACCTTTGAAAAACTTTTAAGCCAGAGCTTTTACTTAGAAGGGAAATTAATGGGGGTGAGAAAAAATGCTAAAGATAGCATAGCAGCAAATCGAAATTTCCTCCTGCTCTTGATCAGATGAATGGGGAAGTAATCAGGGTATGATTTTTGGCTCAGGGATGTGTGGCCTCTCAGGAGGTTTGAGGCTTATAACACTTGTTCCCAGTTTTTCTCCTGAGGTATAAATGGTAACAGATTAAAATTTCAGAAGTGTCAGATTCTAGCTCACAATACTCAAATCAACCTGTCTTATAGCCCTTAAGTCCCATGGGAGTAGTTGTGGGCAGCCTCATCTGCCCAGAAGGACATGGGGACCGGATGGGTGTCACCTTTTCCAGCTGAGTCCACATGTCCAGCATATCATGGGCAAAGTTGAAGTACTCGGGCACCGGCCGCTTCCCGAAGCTGATGGCTTCCCAGTCGGCGAATACCTTCTGAGGGATGGGAAGAGGTGGCACCTGTGTGTGGACTCCACAGACTACCCGGAAGCTCCTCAATGTCTGGGGGCCCAGGCCTCGCAGCCACAGCCTCATGTTGTATGTCCTACCTGTCACCAAAGAGAAGAGGGAAGCCACTGTTTTGAATGCTGGGCTTTGGAGATGGGGAGAGGCCTGTGGCCAGTCCCTGAGAGACACGTCCCCTTGGAGAACACACTGGTGACCTATAGTGCTGGTTCTAATTTGATGTTGCTCTTCCCTGAACCTGCAGCCCATACCTCTTCCTTCTTGCTACCAGTCGTCTCTGCAGGCCTAAGGTCACTGCCGTGTCAAATCTCAGACCTTTACAGGCAGTCCCCCTAATATTATTTATTTCATTGCATTAATAAAACTTTAAAAATACATTTAAAACATTTGACACAGAACTGTACATATTTATGGGGTACAGGGTCCCATTTCAGCACTTGTATATAATATGCAATGTCCAGATCATGCGATTGGCATATCCATCATCTCAAACTTCAATCGTTTTTTTGTGTTAGGAATATTCAAAGTCCACCCTCCCAGCCATGCCCTCTAATGCCTCTTGGCCTGTCCTGAACTGGTCTGGCAAAGCTGAAGTTCCCAGACAGCATCACTCAGGAGAACTAGAAGGTGAGCCACACAGGTAGCCACAATTTTCTGTATTTTAGAGGTAGGATGGAAGAAATAAAGACAGGCAGAAAGGAGGCAAGGAAACTCACTTGTTTTTGGCTCCTTTTTAGCTTAAAATTCTGCGTCAGACTCCTGCTGAGCTCTGTAGGCAGAAATGTTAATCATTCAGGAAAAGTTGGCAAAACAAGAATTGTTTGCCCTGAATTGACCTAGTCTGGCTCATCATCCTCCAAGAACATGAACACCAAGATCAGAGGTGCTAAAGGAATTCTAAGGGTTTTTGTAGACATCCAATGCCAGTTTCCAAAACACCCTATTTCAGACCCTGCTGGAACGACACATAGTCACCTCCAACCTATAGTTGTCTCAGCTTGGTACACAGCAGAGCCTTGGAGACCGTTCTAGGATGACATCTTCTCCCCAGTGCAGGTGCAGTTACCCTACAAGGAAACTGAGGTCTCTCCTGAGCAAGAATGTTCAATCATCTCTTTGTGCTGGAATTGTCCCTGAAGCCCTAAGGATCCCACTGGAGCCACAAAACTAGACTGGGAGAGTGATTTACTGGACCCTCTCTGCCTCTGCTAGCCTTGCAAGGCTGGCCTTCCACTTTTGTGAACAGGCCAGTCTGAGCCTTGAATCATAGTGAGTCCCTTTCAGCTACTCAGGCTGAAGTTTCTTTCTCATTATTCCTCACTTTCTAACTTGGTCTAATAGATCTGCCTTATGGTTGGACTGATGTGTCCTGGAATTCCTTTTCCATGGCCTGAGTTTAGAACCTACTCAATGGGCTGAGTTGAGGGCTCCATTTCCTCTTTGGGGGAGCTCCTCAGATTACTTGGGAGTCTTATGAAGAAAAGAAAAGAGAAACAAGTGATATTAATTATGACACTGAACTTTACTAAGTGCATGAAGAATATCATTTTATCATGGAATGGGTGTGATAAATTATTAAAGATACATATCTTTATAAATCTATATATCTACATATCTACCCAATCCTCAAAATCCGGTGCAGATCTCACTGCTCAGTGCTATGCAGCTTGGATCAGCTGCCCTGAGAGTGCTACCGAGTCTTAGGTGGGTGGGGGCCCTGGACTTCCCAGGGCTAGTTTAGTGTCTTATTGTTCAAAATGTAGTCCTCACACCAGCAGCAGCAGCACCAAGAACTGGTATCAAAGCCTCAGCTCCCAAGCTTCCTTTGCAGAAGTAGAATCTGCATATCAGCAGCATAAGAG
>PVKN010004925.1:0-32109 GCA_004027915.1 Capromys pilorides
TGGTGTAAGTTGCTAAATATGTGAGGGTAAAGAAATCATTTTATAAGATAGGAGGGGATGAAAGTAAGACATTTATAACAGTAACGTTAACAAGATAGAAAACCGTGTAATTTCTGTGTAAAAATGTGTAATTTTTTTCACATTCTATAGTGATTTAAAGTTTAGAAATCCACAATTGATGGAAAATACCTGTTTCATGTTATGTTTAAAGCATTTGATATTCAGAAAGGTAGAGATGTTAAGCTCAATTGCCTATGTTATAGGGAATAATATCATTAAACTTCTCTTCCAGAGGGTTAATAATTTAAGCTTGCAGACCAAAATATTAGAGAAAAAGAAGGGCTACAAGAATAGCCAACATTTTAGCCCTAGCCCTTCAAGGTCAATGAGGACTCTGGACATAAGATAACCTGTACTGTAATATCCTATAATTCAATGGTATTCCATATTTCCCATTCAAGAAGATCATGGGGCTGCAGAGGAAAGTGATCAAAAATGTATACTGTGCCTAAGGAGAGTTACCTAGAGAGAAAACATTCTCTCAGGCTTTCACAGAGAGCAAACTGGTCAAGCAATGGCTGTGATTTATCCAGATGGCTGACAGTGACAAAAGATCTACAAACCACTGTACATGGTTTCAGGATAAATCCTGAGGGGATTTGACTGACCTTGTCAGATACAAAAGTTACATTTTTTGTTATATAGGTCTTGCTTTATCTTGGTCTTAACCATCCAGCAGAAAAGTCTAACTACAAAGTATAAAAGGAAAGCCATATTAATATGCTGAGCTAAAAAAGGCCCAAGTCAACAGCCTCTGATATTGCCAGTGTAACCCACTACCATTATGGACTATTGGACTATATACACAGCTACTTTCTCTTTGTCCAGTGAGAAGAATGATTTGTACTAATAGCGTTTAGCCAAGATATCATGTTTGCATCTTGTACTCTGAACGACTATTATGAAGACAACAATATGCAATGTATTATTGTATCTGTTCTACTAACCTGTTGTGAAACTGTCTCATTGCTACTTCTTTCTCATTAATATTAATAAAAACAAGATAAAAAGTCATGTTAGGAAGATGGACAGAAACTGCTGTGAGAACTCAGGAGGCCAGATGCTACAGAAGCCAGACTGCTCAGGCAGTCTTCAAGGAGGACATGCTGTTGGCCTGGAGACATCATTATGATGTTTTCTTCCCTGACCAGGCAGCCTGTGGCTTTGATCCCTGGCCATATCAGACTGAAGAATTGACCCTAAGTTTCCAGAGTTAGGACTTCAGATCACTAGTCAGTCCTTGCTGGCCCCTTCCATGCAAGCCTAGAAACTTCCAGAGCAGTATAGTAGGCAGCTGTGTAAACTGCTCTGAGATTTGAAGATATGTGGGCTGGGTAAGAGAACAGGATATGGGGGTGCCAAGAAAAGTGCAGAGGAGTGGACAGGTGGCTACAGATAGAAAAAGCCTAGGGTGTAACAAACCCACAGCACTTGTATTGCAGAAGGCTGGCTTCTGACGACCTCTGCTCTGCTTCCAACCCTTCTGTGACCCACAGAAGCTTCTGTGAGTAATACCCTGCCTGGCCGCCTCCTGAGCTGTCAAACCCAGAAGCTCATCCATCTCCCCAGGTCTACCTGGTAGCTTGACATTAGGAACCTCATGGCCAGATAAAGGCAGTTCTAGTGATTTGTAGGTGTCTTAAAGCACAATCTTTGTAGACTCATGGCATAAACTACCTATCCCTGTTTCAGAGAATGACTGTAACATGAGACTATACGAGAAGCGTTGCATTCCTTACAGCAGAACCCAGAAGTGTCTGCACTCAAGTGTGGCTATGTGTGTCCATGTGTGGATGTTAAGGGACTCACTCAGTGCATATATCTTGAAGTCCTGTCAGAGTATGCAAGCACTTCTCTATGAAGAAAACAGAATCATCATTATGAAAAAAAAGCAGCCTGAGCTCCCACTTTCTGGTGGCTTTGAGGTCTACAGAAGTGCACAAATGGCAGCCTCTTCACAAAAACTTAACCTAGCTACCCTAAATCGAATCACACCCTCAATCAAGGCTTGCATTGTGTGAGAGGGCTCTGGGAGCCAAGGAATCTGTGGTGTTTCTCAGCACTGTGGGACTCTGGCCTATGGTTGATGGTGCCAGGTGGGGGAAGGGAAAGCCAGGTTTCATGGGTCCCTGAATCATATGCAACTGGAGGAAGAGCTCTCCTTAAAAAATTATATATAATTATTAATATCAAGTTATAGACATAAAAGTATGTCCAGGGCTTTGGAAAAAGCCAGTGCAAGAAAGATAGCTTGAAACTCTAGCTTCATTAGTGTCACAGGAAATACACTTGGGGGAGGGGGAGATAGGAGCCTGCACTTCAATTTTACTTTACTTTCCTCTGCCCTTGTGCTATACAAATTGAAGCCCAGAAGGAATTGTGGCTCCTCAAATATACACTCCCCACCCCACCCCTGCCAGAAGTGACCCCTGGACTTTCGTAGCCTAGATGGGGCAGAAAGCAGGGCCAGGTAGACAATATGAGCCAGGCAACTTGAAAAAGAGAAAAAGCAGCAGCGACTCCTCCATTCTTGCAATTTCTATAACCCAAAAGTTCTCAAACTTCCTTATCTTGATCTTTTTGCCTCTCCCTTTCACAGACGGTCTTCATTTCCAGGCCTCCTCAAGGTCAAGTAATCCCCCCTTTTGCAGGGAAGAGGGCATGAAGGAGGTTTACTTTCCTTGTTGCAGTGTAGCTAAGCATGCAAGACAGAATGGACTCAAAGCTCTGCCATTTATTAACGTGACCTCAGGAGAGTTATTTTTGTTCACTCTCTAGCTTTCAGTTTCCTCTTCATAAAACTGAGATAAAGTTAAGCCCTACCTCATAAGATTATTATGAAATATTATGAAAATAACCCAGGAAAAATGTCTCCCCTAACAAGCACTTGTAAGGCAGACTTCTCCTGGGTCACTAGGAGCCCACCTGATCAGCTACAGACCACCAGCTGCTGCTGTGGGCTGTAACACTCTGGTCTTCCACACTCTTGAGGACTTCTCTGTCTTTCTCTCCTTTCATCCTTCACTCCAAGGAACTTAAAACACTTCTCAGATAGATACCTTGCTGCAGAGATAAGGAACTCAGTGCAATTCCCCACACTTTGCAGCCCAGAGTTATTAAGGGCAGGACCAAAGCCTTTGGGGAAATGTAAAAGCATGTCTGCACAGAGAGCTAAAGCCTCCTGACCCCTCAGGACTATTAGATGGAGGCAGGCAGCGGCTGTCCTGTGGAATACTTCGACTCAGCCAGGAATTATGAAGGAGGAATAGGCAGCACATGGTCAAGGAAAATCATCCACCCCCTGCGACCTGCAATAGATCCATTCTTCTTCCTCTTTCTACTCCATCTCAGTGCAAACAGAAGGCTTCGAATTCTCTGCACAAAGACTGGCAATCAAGGGGTCTGCAGGTCTGTCTATTCCTAGCTCTGCCACTAGCTAACACTGAGATTCAGTTCTGTTTGTTACATCCGTGTGTGGAACTCTTTTCTTAAACTTCTTCAGAAATTGCTTCATCTCAGAATCACTTGGAGGATATCCCTGAATGTGATACTTCCTGCCCATTACAGCAATTTATCCAACCTCCCCTCAAACTCCAGAGGTCCTGGGGAATGCAGGCATCAGCCTCTTCCTCAGCCGTGCAGTCTTGTATTGGTGAGTAACAGGGATAGGTGTGCAGGAGGAAGCGGGAAACCTGCTTGGATCTCACACATGGACACACAGATAAGGGAACTAAGATGTTTCAATCTGACAGGGAACTTTTCCAGTATTCTCTTTTTAACACAGTAAGCATAGATACCTGTCCATCCCCATTACAGGAATTTCCAGCATCTTTCTCTGTCTTGTGGGAAAAACAGTGAAGAGTTCAAGATAAAACTAAAACAGTAGAAGTTTAGATATCTGCAAGAAACCCTTAGTTCTCAGAGGTGTGAGATGCTGAAATGAGGGACAAGCACATGTGGCAATACTTTGGTGTCTCTGATTTCCATATGTCCTGCCTGGGAGGATGTGGGGGCATGACCCTCACCTCACCCCACCATAGATTTCTCTCATGCCTAAAAATTCTAAATTTCTGCACAAGTTGAGCAAGAAAGTACAAAGGAAGACTGACTTGGCAAATCCCATGGGGCCCTGATGAAAGGAACAGGTTTGGTAATGAATGTGTCACAATGTGACCCCAGGCAAGTGACTTGACCACACAAAAATCAAGGGTGATCACATCCTGTCCTGCCACAGTCTCTACACTGTAGGGCCGAGCCCTTACCCTTAGGAGTGCCAAGACTTTCTTCCTCCAACTCTTATCACAGCCTCACAATCAAATGAGGAGGCTTTGGACCTGCTCATCTGGCCATGCTCCCCCACCTCCTGCATTGGATGCGTATCTGAATTGGTAGCCCAGAGCTGGAAGAAACGTGAAGATCCAGACCAAGAAGATTATGACAGATATTGCCTTCAGGGCTCCTAGAATTGTGAAGGAAGCTTCCAGACTCAGAGAGATGTCAAAGAATACACTGAAATAATACCAAGGAACATGTGTAGAAGAGCTCTAAGTAAAAATTAACATAGCACAAGCCACACATTCAGTAAAGGATGGCAGATTGTGATAGTTAATTTTCTATCAACTGAATTGGATCACAGGAAGCCCAGATGTCTCATTATTTCTGGGTGTGACTCCCAGGCTGCTACTGGAAGATCAGCACTAGGATCTGTGGACTGTGTAAAGCAGCTTGTCCTTCCCGATGGCAGTGAGCATCATTTAATCAGATGAGAGCCCAGGAGGACAAAGGCATGAAGAACAAGAGGATCTACTTTACTTTCTTGCTTGCTTGAGCTCAAACATGCATCTTCTCCTGCCCTGTACTTTCCTGGTTCTCAGACCTTCAACGTGAACTGGAATCTACAAGATTGGTTCCCAGGCACTTGGCCTGTGAACTACACCAGTTTTCTGGCCTCCAGTTTACAGTCAGAGTATTGGGGGACTTCTCTGTCTCCTTACTAAATAAACAAATACCTCATCAAATAGATAGATAGACAGACAGACAGACAGACAGACAGATAGACTGATAGATAGATAGACAGATCATCCAACTGGCCCTATTTCTCTGTAGAATCCTAATAGAAAGATGAACACAGACTGACCAAGGAAAGATTCTCAGAAAAGATGACTTTTAAGATGGATAAGAGACTAGAAAGGAGAAAGGAAACCCTAATTCAGATGAAATTGATGGAACTGATGGTGAGTTTGGAGGAGCAACCCAAAGGCAGGCTCTGACCTGGGGCAGGCATGGGCACAGGTCCTATGAAGAACTGCATGAGCTCACAGCATGGACTCCCAAGCCCTTGGTCTCTCCCCCTGCTGTATAGTACAAGGAAGGAAGCAAACCAGCTGGGCCTATTGGCACCTTCCAACTCAAGCATTCTACACGCTGCAACCCTAAAGGAGTCCAAGGGCGAACTGGCCTGAGTGGAGTAAAACTTGAGGCATCTAGTGGGAAAGGAATTCAGGCATGTCAATTGAGCTGAGCAAACTCAAGCTGCATTCCTGACCAAACATCAGCAAGCCCTGGCCTGTGCAGCAGTGACAGAGCAGAGAGCGACCTGCATCTGGGACAGAGTAAAGCCAGCTGAATGCAGCAAAGCAGAATGTCTGTGGGAGGTGAGATGAGCTCTAGCAGCTGCAGCTCTGAGATGCACAGCCAGCCCCTCCTGTGATAGACCATTGCCCATTAAGTCAGAACAGAGCTAGCCCCAGCGTGGCTGTTGTTCTAATTCTCAAGTTCCACAGCTGCCTCTCACATCCGGATCCAGACAGCCTCTATATCCAAATTTGCTGCACAGAGAGAAGAAAGCTCCAAAAGGGCCAGGGTGCATCAGCCAGGACTGCTTTAATTGGCACAGAGATATGGCAGTAGGATTTGGAGACCTTGAGTAATCTTCAGAGGCTCCATCCTGCCCCACAGGGTACCCTCACTGGCTTTTGCCCTGATATTCCCAGTAGTTTTCATCCAACTTTGCCAGTCGAAATGGTTGCTCAGTGTAGAAATAGGCATGGAAAGTGAGGAACATAGAAACATTACAGTTAGACAAAAGGCAGGGACTGGTACAGGTCATAAAACATGGTCCAGGGAAATCCCCATAGAGCAGAGCCCCAGCTGTTTTCCCCATCACCTTGGGTAACTTTCCATTGCCACACACATGTGCCCTGCCCACCTCCTCCCTAGATCTCTTCTAAGAATCGGTTGCTCAGCTACTAACCTGTCAGGCATGGGAAAGAGAGGAAGCATAAGCCCAGTTCCTGAACTTGAGCGGTTACAAGCTATGTGAAAAGGCAAAACTTACACTCATGCTTCAAGTAGGGATACCCCACATGTGCACACTGATCATGGACAAACTGCAGTGTCAGAGGCTCAGAGGAGGGGTGTCAGGGAGAGTCAGAAGGGAGTATGTAGGGAACAAGGAACAGAACCCTGGAGTACAACACGTGACAGCTCAGAGAGGGAAACTGGCTTGGGGCAAACCACCCCTCATTGAGTTGCACATCATGCCAAGAATCTCTCAGCTGTTGCGTTTCTTTAGCCTCCCAACCAAAGTGGTGCTTTCTTTATTTCCACTTTGCAGATGGAGAAACAGAAGGATCTGTGTGAATTTAAACTCAACATGGTGGCCTACAAGAAGTCTGCCAATAGCCAAACCAGTAGGGGATAACATCACAATAGAAGTGATGCAGTAACATTGGCCTGACCACAATGTCTAGGGTGCTGAAGAAAAGAATTCCCATCATCCCGTCAGGTGCACTAACATCAGCTTTCACCACAAACGTTGTTATTTACAGCTGGCCCCATGCCTACTCATCGTTGCCCTCAGTCGCCTGGCACCTGGACTCTTGTCAACAAGCACACTCCTTGCTGAGCCTCTGCTTGGAGGGTGTAACTAACGGCCACCAACTGTTAGAGAGCCCAGAGGTGTCATTGCAATCACCCAAATTACAGCCATGACTATGACTAATCTGCCAGTGTTCCAGATGCAGAAAGTGTTGATAATTGCTCTAATTATTTCTTCCTGCCTTTGTGTTTTTCCTACCATTGAGGTACCAGGTGTGAGGCAGAGGGTAAAATGGAGGCCTGGCCTTTCCGGAACTGAGAGGTCATGCTGTTTCCTCAGTCCTCCCCTCAAGCCTCCTGCTGATTCTATCTTACTCTCCAAACTACACCTTGATGGAGGGCTGAGCAATTTGGGGCTGGGGTGACTCAGGCCAGACAGGGGAATCGGACGCATCAATCAGAGTGCAACTCCCTGGGCATTCAGTCGGGGAATCCCTCAAGGGAACCATGGACCCATGCTGACCAAAGCCGGCTCACAGGAAAACCCTGTCTTGCTACATGACCCCTGATTCATGGCTTTCCCCTTCGGGCGCCTGGCTCACGTGCTGCCTCGCGTTGTGTTTTAAAACTCCTACCAAGACAGAGAGACTAAAGTGTCAGACACCAGGAAAGCCATCCGTGGAGATCTCATCAGGATTCAGGTTCCAGTGCCCTCTGAGGAGCCAGGACCCTTGAAGGGATGCTGCACAGTGGTCTGTCTGGATGTCCTCCAAATGCATCATCAACAAGCACACATCCTTCGAACTCCAATTCACCCTGGAAGTCTTTCATTGCACTGTTGTTAACATATAAACCACTCCTGGGGCCAGGAACCAGCACTTGGGTGCTCCGTGTGCTAGGGGCCATGAAGAGTTTCCTTTCAGCTAATTGTATGCCATGTGCTTTCCCCACCACTCTGCTAAGGACCAGCAGAGTGTGGCCCCCCTCAGGCACATGGCCCTAGCTGGCATCCTTCTTCAGGAACTGAAATGGGCACCTCAACATTTGAAACTCTCTAACTGTAGTACGGCTAAGTAGAAGAAGCTACATCACTATCAGGGGTTTTGTGAGATAGACAGCACTTAGAACAGCACCCAAAGCATTTCAAGGACTGGCTCTTGTTTTATTTTTATTACTTATTCTAAGTAATACACAACACTTGTATCACTCTCAGTCTTAACAATGGCTCTCAAAAGTAGAGGAAATATGACTACATTGAACCCCAAAGGGGCCACCAGAACATCACACTTTCTCTGTTGCCCAATCATTCTTAGTGCAGCCCCATATGAGGTCCCCATCACTGCCAACTAAATGTAGTAGAGAAGGCTCCTGCGGAATGACATGCCCAGGCTGGGATCAGGGGCATAGAAGGTCTGAGGAATTCGGAGCTACCCTCTGGCGCTTGGGAACCTCCAGCCACCATTCACACAGTGAGTGGGCAGGCCCCACGGAAAAGCCTAGAATCAAGAGTCACACAGCAATTGCTTTGATTATACATGATTTCCTGGGTGACTTTCTTATACTGTTCCCCCAGCTTCCTCAGAAGAAAAGCACCTCTTATTCAGCCTTCAGAAGCCACAGATGTTCCCAGCATGAGTCAATTCCTAGGATAGGGACATCTGCCTGTGACTAGCACTGTCCATCTTTCATATTGGGAAGGGTAGGTGACATGATACAGCCAAATAGCCTGGGAAGGACCATGCATCACCCCCTACATATATAAATACACACACACACACACACACAGATACACACACACGCACACACACACACACAGACACACACACACAGAGGAATGCTACAAGTTCACTTAAATATTACCAGTTAAAACTTTAAAACTCCTGCCGTCTTTTCTAAAAGGGCACATCTGCTGCTCTAACTTATTTGTGGCAGTGTTCAGTGGGCCAGATATCTTCAAGAAAATGGGGCTTTCCAGAAGAGAGGCTATGATCAGACCAAAGGAAGGGAATAAGGAGGAAGGTGCTCAGGGAAGAGCAATGGTGGGATGGATATGATCAAAATAGGTTTTAGAAATATGAAAACGTTATGATGAAACTGAATACTCTTTAGAATCAACGTGAACTAGTACTACTTTTATTAAGAAAATACAAGTTTGGGCCAGCCAGATAGCTCAGTGGACTAAAGTGCCTGCTTAGGCAAGCACAGGGACTGGGATTTGATCCCCAGCACCACAGGCTGTGCTGGTCCTGCCCCCAGGGCATGCTGAGTCAGTGACTGAGACTGGGTGCAGCAGTGCGCGCCTATAATCCCAGCACTTGGGAGGCTCACAACAGGAGGATCACTATGAGTCGGATCTGCACAGTGAGACCCCGTAGATCCTATCTAAGTACATAATACATACATACATACATACATACATACATACATACATACATACACATACACACAGGTTTTGTGAGGAAGAGCAAAACTACCCGGAGCGACGATCTCAGTGAAAACAACCAGATGGAGGCTTTGAAAGCAAAGACCTGCTGTGGTGGGTGGTGGGGTTGGACACAGTGTAGGGTGGCTGAAGCCCAGTGAGGGGCCCTGTGCTCACACTCAGCAGCAAGGCCCAGGCTTGTCCTGAGAATGAGGAAATCCTTTCCTCTGACTGGTTCTCCATATCCAGCCCTGTGGCTATCTCCCAAAACAACCTCTGTCTCATCAGGAAGAAAGGGGACGAGGTCCCTCGGGCTGACTGGGAGCAGGCTAGCACTAGATGTGACAGTGACGCTCATCCTTCAGGTTGCAATCACAGATGAGAGGGTACATCTGACCAGCCCCAGGAAAGCACCCCACCCAGGAATGTCTTACACACACAAGCAGCACACACGGTAGAGTAACTTAGTAAAGAGAAATAGAGAGAACTATCCAGTGTCATCTCTTAAGACACCTCCACACACTCACTGCCGGAGTCTGAGCCTGAGGACACCCATAGAACAGAGGCTCCCTCTCCTGCTCTGCCTGGGCTGCCTTTGGGCTCAGGCCACCTACAAAGGAAATTCTGGAGATGCCAAAATTCGAGCCCCTTTCTGCTCCTTCACTGCTTCCACAACAGCTGACCTGGTGCTGTCAGGGAGAGAGAGGGTTGTGGCCAAATCAAGAGATGTCAGAGGCTAGGGATGAGTTGTAAAGCCCCAGACACTTGGCAGAGCTCTGAACCCACGTCAATCTGTCTCCATCGAAAGGAAAGAAAGTAGTGAGGGTGTCTCAACCAAATCACAGTGGCCAGAGTGGAAAGTTTAGCTCTGACACAAGCCGTTAGCGCCGGGGAAAATCTGCCAGTGAACCATATTAAGACTTGATGTTGTTTATCCCCCATGGCTGCTGACCTTGGGTTGTTTTTTTTTTTTTTTTTTTTCTGTTTTGTTTTTCTCTTTTCCTATCTGGGAGGCAATGGGTATTTTTGTTCCTTTTCTGCAGAGGGTGTTGCTGGTTGCCTGGCCCTAGGTACGACATAGCCAAAGCAAGTGGCTAAATGTCATGGGGCTATGGCTTTCTTCTGGAATTTTGAGAAAAGAGGGCAAAAGGAGAACCATGCCCTTGTGACACTTTTTCAGTCTTTTAAAAATCATTGAAGCAATATCATTTGGGTTTTTTCACATATTCAGTACAGGGTCTACAGAGCCTCCCTACACAGATCAGATTTGTAGTGATCCTCCTGTTTTTAGCCTCCCAAGTGCTGGGATTGTAGGCATGTGCCACAGCACCTAGTTTCAATCCCCATCTCAGTGCATTCTGGGGGCAGGATTGGCAAGGCACACAGGGGATCAAATTTCAGTCCCTGCATCTGCCTAAGCAGGTGCTTTAGTCTGCTGAGCTATCTGGCCGGCCCTTGAAGTGTAATTATTTGTTTCGGTGTGGTGTTACAAGTAAGGGGGTGAACCAATTATCAAGAAACCAAAGTTTTAATTCCCACTCTGTGATTCAAATGAGTCTTTTTAAAAAGACCCCAGACTTAAGGCCCCTCATCATGAAAAAGAAGGCGTGTTATGGAAATAAACTAGAAAAAAAAAAATTCCAGAAGTCCTCCCCACTTTCATAAGCATCTGACTTGGAGCTGAGCACTGATTCAGTACACCCTGGCCATCCTTACCTGCCCATGTGCAGGAAGAGCCTCATCTTACCATCCCCTTGGGCAGCCACAGGGTATTTTGAGGACCTAGGAGATCCAGACATATGAAGGGTATATCATTCCTGCTTCCCATAGTAAGTGCCAACAAAACTTCAGCCATTCTCTGATGTTAACATAGACCCATAGTCAATTGCAGTTTTATTGGCCTGAAGAAAACCTTCTGAACACAAGGATCTTTAGATGCCATGGATCCTTTGTTTCAAATCCTCATGAAAAGAATAGACAAGGATGGTGCCAGTTTGGTTAGCCATTTCTTGAAACCTTGTCCAAATGACTCCTAGTTCCCTTCCTAGGGTTTTGGTTTTTTGGGTGGTTTCTCATGTAAGAGTTGGACCTTTGAATTTAAACTGGCCCACGTCCCATCTCCTATCCTTCCTGGAATCTGAGGGACAGCTTCGTGGGGATGGTTTCAGAGGATATGAGTTCATGGACAATGTCTTCCAAAGCAATGTGTGGGGTGGATGAGTAGACCGGGAAGCAGATGAGGTTTGGAGTTCAGAATGATTTAGTATTTTCCAGAAAGGGAAGTTCACTGAGCAGGTATAGCTACTCAGAGAAAAGTCTTGCTCTACCTCTTCGCTTCTTATTAGCCTATATTTAGCTCTTTGTATTTTGGGTTCTTCATATAAGAGAAACCATGCAAAGGAGGGGGAAACAGTGGAGGAAGGAAACAGTGGAGGGGGGAAACAGTGGAGGGGGGAAACAGTGGAAGGAGGGGAAGGAAAGGGGGATGGAAAAAGAAGAAATGTTCTGGACATGTACAAGCTCCCCTAAAGGATGGAGTCACTGTATACTGCAGAAATGTGCTAATATATATTTTTTTAATTTTTTTTAAGTCTCATTCTAACAAGAAGCTTCATGGTATAGTGTACTTCTAAGGTCTAAATTTTAGGAATAAATCAGGGTTCACATTTCTCCTTCAGCCACTTATTAACTGCATGATCTAACTCAAGCCCTAATTTACTCTCCCGTAATAACTGGATGAACTCTTAGAGTTCTACAAAGCTTAAAATGAAATAATAGAAATAAAGTGGCTGGCACATGGTAAGAAATCAAAGAGTAACAAAGGCAAATCAACTAGGATGGGTAATGGCATCAGCAGAGCTCTGACTTGGGTCAAGATGTGTCAGCTCCATGGCACACAATACATGGCCTCAGAGAACTGACCTCCTTTAGTCATAGCAGAGCTCCCAAGAGTCACATGAGTGGGCCGGCAAATGGTTCAGTGGTCTAAAGTGCCTGCTTAGGAAAGCTGCAGGGACTGCAGTTCAATCCCCAGCACCACATGCTGCACCAGCCCCACCACCAGGGCAGGCTGAGCCAACCATAAAATAAATAAACAAACAAACAAGCAAACAAATAAAATAAAAAATAAATAAAAAACCAGAAAAGAAGAGTCACATGACTACACATGCATGAACACATACTCACACTCAAGAGATTGAACTGCTTACGCTCACCATATTCAGTTTTAAGATGAATAAGAGGTCTGCAAACCAGTGTGTTTACCCAACCATGTCACAAGGAAGGTCCACAGTGGCCTGAGAATCCCAGGCAGCAGGGGATTTTAGAGGGAAGCTGACTGAAAAGCACTGCTTCCCATGGCTGTGAACATGTGGGTGCGAAGGACAGCGAGGCCTGGCCAGGCTGCGGCACACAGCGCCGTGCGGAGATGAAAGAAGCCCACGAAACAACCTTGGGGCCTGGCTGTTGGCGGCATGGCTAGGAAGGGGAAACCTCTTCAGCTCCTGGCCTGGTTCTGGGGAAAGCCACAGGGTTCCTTCCCTGGGTCTAGGCAAGATCACTCAAGGCCAACTCTCATGTGTTCAGCAGCCACACAGCATAGCGACATGTTGACCTGCCACTGTGGTCAACAGGAGGGAGGAAAAGATTCAAGGAATGGCCCAGGTCCCAAAGTAGAAAATGCTCCTAAAGGCTGGAGGATTTTTTTTTAAGATAAAAATCTCAGTGGCTTCAAGCTACTAGGGAAAGGTTTATGACAGAGGTGGTGCTGAACTGAAGGATTCTGTGGATAGAAGGGAAGAAAAACACTGTGCAAGGGCAGAGCCTCTTCTGCTGGTGGTGTAGCCTGCTGGCTTTGGCTGGAGACCTTATGCAGAGAACCCTGAAAAAGAAGGCTGTGAGGCACATGGAGTATGAGCACCAGCGTAGGCGACTGGGCTCTGCTCCCAAAGGCACTATTAAAAGTTCGTGAGTGTGGGGGCCTGGTCATGAACTTCATACATTAAGACGATCCCCCTGGTTCCTGAGCTACAGAAATCTAAAATGACTCTAATGCTAATACACTCTGTTCTCCAGTAGCCTGGGAAGTAGAGGGGAAACATGCATACAGGGTTAACAAGGCTGACATCAGTGTTGGCAGCTATGACTACCAGCTGCAGTGTATCTCCACATGGCCTTTACCTCAGCAAAGGTGAAAAGTCCACAGTGCTGCCGTGGCTGGGTCAATGTGAGGAGCCCAGCATCCCTCACATATTTTTCACAGACTTAGCACTCAGTTACCGTAGCCCCAGCCACTACGACCTAATTGTTCCTGCCACTGCAGCCCATACGGGAGCAGCTCTGGCTTGGTGTGACCTGCTGCACCCAGCCTCTTCACCCCTGCCATTTACTCTAAGCACCTTGACTTTCCCTGAAATGAAACAAAGCCCCAGCTGTGGTCATCCTGACAAGAAGCTCCTGTGTCCCCACCACTACACCATTGGCCTCCACTAAGGGTTAGTCTCCCCAGCCTCCACCCACTCAGAAAAGACCTGGCCAATTGGATGGTCTCTCCTTACCACATTATTAATCTTTGGATACTTAACATCATCTTGAGAGACCCAGAAGGGAAAACAAAATTGTGGTGGTAACATCAGTCATAGCTCTTCTGGTAGTAGAGACTGTAGTAGCCGTAGCAGTCATAGTGTAGTCAATAGTTACAGTGCAAGCAACGGGCCCTCAGGCAATTAGGCACAAAGCTCTCAATATGTGCCCAGCAGTATGAAGAGCATTTATCCTGTTTTCTTCCCATATACCAGAAGATGGCTATTACTAATTTTTTCATCTTACAGATAGGATAGGGTTTCCTTGAAGGAGGTTATTTTATTTCCAATGGCAGAGCTAAGGGGAGTCCATCTTGTCCCAGCACCCCTCCAAGGGTGCCCTATTATCCTCCCCTTCCACTTCCCCAGCCCAGTCCCCTTGCCCCACCACTCCTTAATGCACAATGTATATCTCACAATCTTTTGACCAGATTTATACACTTCAATGCAGGTGTCTTTCAGTGCTTACACAGACATTTGTGAATGACTTTTTCAGGACCTGGAAGGATATCTTTCTGAAAACTCCTCTTATAAATGTTGATTTATTCCCAGTCTACTGGGAATTGGGTTATACTATAAATAGTCCCAACCTCCACTTCGGCTCTTAAGAGCTGAGTCCTAAGATTTACAAAGGAAACTTTCTCTCTTCTACAAAACATATAACAAGACTTAAGCAATAACTGAATAGACAAAATTGTCTTGGGTTATCTCCTATCATACTGTACTCCCCCTCCCTGTGACCCACCCTTCCCTGGGGGGGTCACTCTTTCCTTCTCCTCTGAGTGCTCTAGGTCCTTCGTTTAAACCCCTTTGCTGTGCTTAACCAACTGGTCTCAGGTGAGCTATTCTCGCTGCCCATCCAAGCTCATCCCCTAATCCAGCATGGAACTCAGTTTCTGGGCTTGACATACCAAAGAAGTCCCTGCCTCTCTTTCCCTAGTTCTTCCTATCTCTGTATGTGTCCCTCTGGCTCTCTGGAAATTACTGATCATTTCATAAACAGTTTTTTAAGTTTAAGAAGACCTAATGGTTGTACCTCAGGTAAACGAACACTTCTAAGTTAGAGATGGTCAGTATACTCTTTGGCTCTATCCCTACGGTTCTGCTCTGCAGGCCTTCGGCTCAACTCCTCCCTGGACTTTCAGCATGGAGCTATGAATCTGCTATTCCAGAGCCTGGGAGTAGGGGGTATTTTCACAGAGATCAATGTTCTGCTTCTAGCTCTGAGCATTCCTCCTTGCCTGCTCTCCTGTTCCAAAGGGGACACAGTGGAAGGGCTGAGGGGACTTAAGGCCTCACAGCCTACGGCCTTAAAGAACGCCCCAGGATTGAAGTAGCACCCAACTGGCCTCCTTGTGCTGTCAGAGGAATTCAGCTCCCAAAGAAAAATCATCATCTCAGTCCAGTGTCAGGAGCCCAGCACACCTAGAAGCTTCCTCTTTGGCAACAGCCTGTGCTACAGCAGGCATCAAAATGACATCAATATTTTAGGGCACATTTTAGATCATTTCTCAAGAATGTGAAGCAGTGAAGAAGGCCCTCCCGAACGAGGTACACTGTGCTCTCTAGGGTTTTCCAGTAATATTCTTTCCTCGCTGACACAATCAGTCAGTGTGGGAAATCTACTTCCGGAAAGTGGTCACTGCTCCCTCCCACAGCCCTAGCTTCACTCTTGAGGAAAAGGCAGCATCATGTCCTCCTACCGCATGGAGGCCCCTCTGGTTTCCACTGCTCTCAGCATGCTTGACTCACAACGAAACTGCAACTTCAAAGCACTGGGGGCCAGGATGGCGAGAAGGAAATACAGGTGAACACACGCAAAAGCTGCCCAGGGGAAAGGTTTTGTTTCTCTTACAGAATGGCACTTCCAGTGCTGCGCAGGAGCTATGAACTGGAAGAGTCCCAAGTGGACCTCGTGTCATGCTGACCTAAGGGTTTTGACGAGAAAGGAAATTTTGCATCAGAACCGAATGTGTCAATTAGCTCCTGCCAAGGGCCGTACAGGGTAGAGGAGGAGGAGATCATACAATCCTCGATTTCAAAAGTGTATTAGAAAGTCTACTCTGACGAGCCTCCAACTTACAAATGCAGAAAATAAAGCTAGGGATAAGAGGAAACTGCTCTAAAGTCACCTGATAGAATCAAGGGTCAAGGCTGGAAGCCAAGCTCTAAATGCCTGAGCCAGAGCTCTCTCTGCTATGGCGCTGACTTCTCTTCCCCCCTGTAGTGTCCTCAGAATGTTGGGGTGGGAGCCTACTCCATTCCAAGTCTTCAGGTTCATAGACAGTTATAGCCAGCTCTAGCGGCTGAGTATTCTGACCAACCAAAGGTCATCCCCAGTACATCGCAGAGGTACCAACTGCTTGCTGTGTGCCGGGAGTTCAGCTAAACACTGGTGCATTCACTGTTTCAGTCAGTCCTTACGTAACATGACAGACCCATGATCCTCTCTGGTTGCACAGATAGTGCAGCACAGGAAGGTTGGCAACTTGCTTGATTTGCACAGATGGTAAGGAGCAGTCCTGAGGTGTAAATTCATTGTGAATCCAGGACCTATCCACTTGATGACTCCAGAGTATTCAGTGACAGCTCTAAAGATGGGGAGCATCTTATGGCCTAGGTTGCGGGGAGTAAAGTGGTAAGATGGACCTAATGAGTAAGGTCTGTCACCCAGCTCTTGGTCACTTTTCCATAAAACCCATCAACTGACTACTTCCCAGCCTTTGGCTGAGGCTCCTGACCTTAGGATACCGATCAAGAGCAATTTGGGATTGAAAAAAGGCTCAATCATAGATTCTCTGTAATAGTTATGATGCGTAGCATTTTTTTAAACCACAGGAATGATCATCAAGAAAAGTATCAGAACCTTAGTGGGTTTCCTTGAATTTACTGAACAATTTAGTGGTGTGTTATTTTAAACCACATTGGAAAGCTGGCCCTCAGAATCAGAGGAAGAGATAAAAATGAGGGTTGAATAAAAAATAGAAGAGGAGAGGGGAGCCTCAGATCAGCCAGCAGGAGAGTTAAGCAGTTATTCTGTACCCCAGCCCAGCCATGCTCACCTTGAGAACCCAGCTCTGGGGAAGCGGTTTACAGGAATAGGTAGAGCACTGCGAGTCACCCCTAAACCCTCATGGGTTCTGACTTGAAACCGCAAAGCCTGTAAGGAGTCACTTAGGCTTCCATGACACACCAGGGCTCACGGGAGCTGCTGCATGGGAGGACCACACTGGCCACCAGGAACTCTGAAGGGAGCCAGAGGCTCCACCCTCACCCCCAAGGCCAAGCTCTGTGGGTGGGTCCCCTACCCCTTTCTCCTACCCCTTTCTCATTTGAATCATTGTCACTCATCTTCGCCCAGAGATTTTTGTGAAACCTTTAAGGGATTTGAGGGATTACTCAAAGGGCAGCCATTACAAATACTGTGTCTCTGTGAAGCTGGCTTTTCTTCAAATGCTCTAAGCAAAGCAACGTTTACCAGCAGACTAGAGGTAAAAGTAGATGTGAGAATCCAGCTTCTGTCAAACCAGAAAAGAGATCTGAAACACATGTAAAACACTGCCACTCTTCTCAATAAATGTGCTTTGGTTTGGAAAATGGTCATATCTTATTTGAAAACATATTTTATATATTACTAAGCAATGAGCTTATTATTTTATGGCTTTAACATCACAACATAAGGAGGTGCTCTTAAATGTCTCAGTTTTTGTTTCTAATGTGATAAATACTGATGGGTGTAGCCTACTTAAGTAAAAACTCTTTGAGAGATCTTTAATAATTGTTAAGAGTGTGAGAAGAAGCTGCATGCTAACACTGATGAACAGCTGCCTTAGGGACCTACCTCAGTAATGAGTACCATGGCGCCTGCCACCCCCTTGTCTTGCTCCCTTAGGTTGGGACCTAGGATGGGCACATGTAAATGACATAGTGACAGCAGAAGCAGAGGCCTCGATCTGGATGATAGGAGCAGAGTTGTTCACAAAAGCACACCACACACACACACACACACACACACACACACACACACACACGGATGTGGTCAAGGTCAAAGACAAATGGAATGGTGTTGAAGGTTTAGTATAGTCCCTGGCATGTTTGAAAGAGAAAGCTCGTGATGGGTAAGGTGGAGGGAAGTACTCAGCTCTCTATTTTAAAAGGTTCTTGAGGGAGTTAGAGCCACAGGAGACCTGCGGGGAGCCTTCTTACAGAGAGCAGGTATACTGAACTGCAGGAAGGTCTCAAGGTCAAATTATAGTAAGAGCATTTTTCTGTCTGGAAATATTTTAAAGCTTGGCTATTTCCCTTAGACAAAAATACTGAAGCAGCCTGCACCCCCAACCCAGTTCCTAAAAACAAGGCTACGTGCCCTGAGCCATAATTGAGTCAAAACCACTTGGGGGAAGGAAACATTTTCAGACCTCTGCCTTCTCCTCACGCCTGCAAGCCCACGAGCTCACACATCCCTGGCAACTCCCCACCAAAGCCCAGCCTTTCATGCAGCCTCAAGTATTCAGAACAACTTGATACTTTTGAAGTTAAAGATGTAAGTCCATGTTTGAGAAAGAGGATTGGGTTCAGATTCCACCGCTGCTGTGAGGACTGGGGAAGCCATCATCTTCCCGGGGCCTTTGTTTACCCATCTGTAGAATAGGAATACAGACTGAATCATGTCTGAAGCCCTTCCTCTGGCAACCTAGAAATAAGATTTTTAAAATTCCACCAATCATAGTGATTCCACATCTGCATGGTACAGCATTAATTAATAACCAGATCAACTTTTTTAAAAATAGAAAAGTTATCATGGAAATAAGCATACAGTTTATAAAGTTAGCTGTATGGGGGCCAGGGAAGAGATAGTTCAGGGGCACAAGTGCCTGGCTGGCAAGAGCAAGGTCTTGAGTTCAATACCTGGTTGAGAGAAAGAAAGAAACAAAGAAAGAAAGAAAGTTAGCTGTATGCCCCTCAAAAAAAAATTCAACCTCTCCTTAAATGGGGCCATAATCTGTTTAGGAAGAATATGCCCAACTCAGTCAGCTGACAAATATTTAGTGAGCATCTTGGAGATGCCCAGAACTGCACTACGTAATAAGCAAACAATGTCAAGGAGACCAGATGTGCTCCTGCCCTTGCGCTGGCTGTAGCAATTGTAGAGAAACAAATTCATACCCGGTGTGGACAGCTTAGTTACTTAGCAAGACCCTGACTGAAAACAAGAAGGGATAGGGGTATAGATCAGAGCAAGGCCTGGGCTTGATCGCCAGTACCACAAGAAAGAGAAAGGACGAAGGGAGAGAGGCAGGGAGAGAAGGAAGGAAGGAGATAAGAAGAAAAGAAGGAAGAAGAGAAGGAAGGAGGGAAGAAAGAGGAGAGAGGGAGGCAAAAGAGAAACAAACAGGGTTATCTGAAACGATAAGCACAGAAGGCCTGACGTGGACTGAGGAATCAGTAAAAATTCATCTGAGCAAGTTGTTTCTGAGCTGAAAGCCAACGGACAAAGAGACAGAGTGAGATAAAAGGAAGAATGGCATGTACAAAGGCCCTGTGGTAGTAGAAAGAAAGCATGAACCATTGGAAGAAAAGAAAAAAACAAAACAAAACTCATGAGACCAGATTACAAAGAGAAGTGGAGAGGGCTGGGAGTTGAAGCAGAAGCACTTGGCAGGGTCAGACGGTGAAAGGCACACTGACAGTACTAGGAAGGAAACTGCAGGTCGGGAGATAGCTCAGTAGAATAAGTGCTTGCCTGGCAAGTGTAGGTTCCTGAGTTCAATCCCTGGTACCACAAAGGAAAAAAAAAGGAAACTGGGAAGCTGGTAAAGCAAAAGGACAGGGGTAGCAGACTGGCGTTCGGAGATGAGCACTCTGACTGCAGAGTGGAGGCGGCAGAGAATGAATATCAGAAGATCAACTAATCTATATATGTATTAGATGATGGTCTCATGTCCTGAACTGAGGAGCACCAGAGGAAGGGGAGACCATAATGAGATGAAGGTGACGTTAGTCTCATTCAATGTCACTGAGGTAAATCAGGGGCCCAGTGCAAAGTGAAGACGGTAGGGACAGTTTGGCCAACAATGATTAAAAACCCCAGGCACGCCATGCTGAGATGGCACACACCTGTAATCCCAGCGCTGGGGAGGCTGAGATAGGAGGATCCCCATGAGTTCAAGCTATGTAGTGAGACCCTATACCAAATAAATCAGATTTTAAAGAAAAGAATTCTAAGACAGGTAGAGTGGAGCAAGGGCAGGGCCTTTCTGGTCACAGGACTCTGTGTAACTGTAAATGTCCCTGGTCCAAGAAGCCAGCCCTGCAACCTGGAGTACGTCAGATTTCAAGTGCCAGCCATCCTGAGATTTAAGCAAACTGAATCCTACGTGGGAAACACTTCTGCTGAAGTTGAAAAAATTCATAGGCACCACCAGCTCAGGTGCCCAGAGCGATTCCACGTGGCCATGGAGACAGCTTTATCTGCTGAGCGGCCAGCAATAATACCTAGTGTCCTGTCCCCTAAGAAGCTAAATTCCTTATACAAGAAGTTACAGAGCTCAGTGTTCATCCCCAGAGGAAAATCCAAATTGGTGCCACAGTTGCACAAAGGGGAATTCCGCACTGGCCGTCGGAAGATCAGCCCTTCCGCTGTGGTTTGCAGTGTCTGACAGCCACCATCCTTGGAAGGGCACCCAATCTAGTTTGCACAACCTTTGCTTGATTTGGCCGAGGGGTTTACTCTGACTGACTCAGGCTCCTCTGACACAGCTTTCAAATGTCTGACCCATCACACCTTTCTGAAGTACCCCAGCCACCAGGACAAAACCAGAGGAGCCCAGAGGAGCACGCCGCCTTTGGGCCCCTCTACCAGGCCCCCACCCAGCCCACCTCCTGCATGTGATGCCCAGGGGTTCTGTCATGGCAACACCCCTAAGAAAGTCAGGAAGCTAAGGAAGGTTATTCAAGGGAGTACTAGCAATTTCAAGCTAGCAAAACTATGCTGTCCTGGATAAGAAGAAATGAAACTCCCATTATCAGTCCTTGAAAAATAAGTACTAATGGTGCAAGGAGCCAAGCTCCCGAAAGCTTCTGCGTCAGCACAACTTCTCCTCTTCCCAGGTGGACACAGTCCCTCAGTCCCTGCCTGCACCAGTGACCTGCCTGCTCCCAGCACAGACCCCATTATCGGGCAAGCTGCAGTGCCACCTCACAGAGCTCTCAGCCTATTACTCTCCTGGAGCCCAAGATGCAGAACTGCAGCAAGACTCAAGACAGGCACACCAAGAGGCTGTCTTGTTACCAGGCTTAAAGGTGGATTTCTGATAAGATCTTGTGCACTATAAATACAGTCCTCTAAAACTTACTCTTGCCATCCAAACACACGCACGCATACACACACACACACACATGCACATACACATGTGCATACACACATTTTATTTTATTTATTATTTATTTTTTGGTGGTACCAGGGATCGAACTCAGGACCTTGGGCTTGCCAGACAAGCACTTATTCCACTGAGCTATCTCCTTGGCCCCCTCAACTTACTGAGTGGAGCCTCTCAGAGATGACTAGGATTTTCAGGCTAATGTGCCCTTGGACTTGGACCTTACTACCTCCTTTCTCTCTGACATCGTAAAAGGAAGGCTAAAGCAAACAGAAGGAAGAAGACACAGGCGCTGGATAACATAGGAGGCGATACAGCCCTAGACCGCCAGCTTCCACACTTGTCTTCCTTTACCATTTTTCAAAAAATAACTAATCAATTAATTATTTGGTACAGGTTCTCTTTACATAGCTCAAACTCTAGCAATCCTCCTGTCTCAGCCTCCCCAGCACTGGGATCACAGGTGTGTGTCAGCATGCCTAGTTTCAGTGGCTGGCACAGTGCAGAGCCAGCATGGCATCAGGTTAACAGGGATTGAACCTGGGTCCTTGTGCCTGCAGGCAAGTGTTTAGGCCACTAAGTTAGCTCCTCAGCACCCCCTTTCCCCTTTTTAATGCCATGCTTAGAAAGATGTTCTTTCATTTACAGCCAAAATCAGACATCAGCGGATACTTTGGAATAGGATCAGAAGAAGAGCTTCCTTTCTCATGACCTTCTCCTGATTTCTCAGTCTGTTTCCACTGGAAAGTTTCATTAATATTCAGTTCAATAAGCATTTAGCAGACACTTGTTAGGCATTTGGGCTAGAGGTCAGCTGGATACAAGGCATTTGCTCTCAAGGAATTCACAGTCTGCTGAACAGTGACTGGGTCCTCTTGCGCTCACAGCGACAAATGGCAGCAGGCTACCTCCTCATCTGTCCACAGGGGCCTGTCCTCCACTTTCTTCACTATGTGGCACCTCCCTTCTCCTTACACCCAAGCTCAGACCCCTCACACGTAATTATTGGCACATGTGTCTCTCAGATGCAGTCCACAGGCCTGGGAGTTTTCCCAGTGCATCCCAGAGAATTTTCCAGATAAACAGATTTTCCCAAAGTCTTACAGTAGAGGTGTTGTCTGTGTCACTGCACAGCCTCGAAATGCACAAGCCACCTCTTTCTGGTTTTGTCTTGTTTTATAAAAGCATGCGGTCTTCACTTTTCTCAAGTATGTGTACCTATCTCTTGGTGTCAATACCAGCAGATACGTTACAGGGGAGAGGATTCTCCACTGGTTAATAAGAAATCGCATCAAGGTACTTTCCTGGGGATATGTCTGACCATTTAAGGTGTAAAATTCTAAGATGGTGATAGATAAAGAGTTCAAGTCAGTAGGGGAAAGGGTCAACTACTCGAGAATGGCTAAAGAGAATTATCTGGATAAATGGCCAGAGATAATCTCATGATAAATTAAGAAGCCAGATCCTAAACTAACACTATTTAATGGGTTGTGAATTAAAGAAATACAAAAATTATTTCTACTTGCTCCCTTCTCCCTGCCTTTGTGTGTTTACATATATACCCCAAATTATAAGAAGGAGATGCAAGACGTGCTGCCTGTCCCCCTGCTCTCTCTCTGCTTCTCTGAGTGTCTGTCTGTGCCCAGCACCAGCCCCCATGATGGTCCAGTTTGCAGCCCTTGTCTGAGCTCACAGAACTTTCTGTTACACAAATCCCAAGTACAGCTGCACCTCCTGTGGGTTGGACTCAATGATGGCTTCCAGGTGCTCAAGGATTAAAAAAGCTCCCTGCTCAGGAAGCTCATGGCTGGTTGGGCAAGACAAGGAGTTCACATGAGGACAGTGGAGTAGGGTGTAGGTTGCATAGTGGGGCGGGTACGGGGCATCCTAGGGAACCCGTGGAGAGGACCCACCTGTCTGGAGCAGGCAGGACCTCGCAGCCTCACCTGGGATTCAGAGCTTGACCTGATGATCCGCAGTGCATTCCTGAGCATCCAGCTACTGCTGTACACAGCTGCCATAGCCCAGGAAAGCCAGGAGTCAAGGGGGGAAAAGCAAAGCTAGAAGGAGTGGGGGCACTTCCAGCCCTGGGGGTATCTCTGGTTGCTGGTTGCAGAATTTGGCCCAGCATGAGCCTGGCAGGAGCAGCAATTCTGGTCTTAGCTCCTCTCCAGTTTCTGACTGAGCTCTTTTCCCCTTGACAATGGCTTTGCACCAACACTTCCCCAAGCACTGGGAGGAGAGGCCACAGCCCAGCTCCTGCTCCACACGCCAGCAGAGCAGGTGCATTCACAGATGAGCCTTGACTCTCTTCCCTTTCCCTTACCCAGGGTTTCCTCCTGCCTTGCTCTGGCACAGCGGTCTCCTTCAGTGGCAGGCTGAGTGCCAGCAGAGGTGGTCGGAAGGTGAGGAGACCGCAGGCTGAGTGCCATGCAGGAAGGTGAGGAGACCACAGATGCTGTGAGATGCCCTCTACCTGGGTCTGCTTGCTACTTCAGCACAGAGCACCCTAGCAGGCAAAAGGACAGGAACCATTGCCCCCCTTAGGTCAGATGGAGGCCAGATGCAGGGAAGACATGGGAATGTCCCTGCACACCAACTAGCCAATCCAGACAAAGCCACAGTGACTCTAAGCTGGGGTGCCAGGAGAAGCCCCTGTGGTGGCAGCAGGAGTGGAAGGAGTGCTGGGCACAATCAAAGAACCCCAGAAACGTTGTCAGGATCTGCGCAAGCCCTGTGCTCACAGTCCCAGTGTTCACTTACTGAGGGCAGAGCGATGCTCCTCCACCCCAGCCCCTCCTGGAGGCCCACAGGCCCACTCACGCACACATGCAAAGCTGAGGCTGCATTTCAAGAGCTTCTTTGGGAAGAGGAGAGGGACAGGGAAGAGGAAAGAAAGGGCCCTTCCATACAGCTTTGGGGAATTCTGGCTAGATTTCCTTGTTATTTCTATTTCATTCTTCTCAACTCTCAAGCTGTAGACTCCATCCATAGCAGGTGACGAAACCCCAAGTCCCATTTCATCCATCCACAGGGACTGTGAAGAGCAAGGCACTGCCCCCCCTTGGCGGCCAGGTGACATAACACCTCTGAGCCTCTGTTCACTCACAAGGTGGAGTTGCTGCTCCCCAAGTGCCCAGGCTAGGAGAGCAGAGCAGGTAAAAACCTGAACCTGGGATCTACAATGAGGTCAGAGCCATAGTAAGAGCTGAAGCTCGTCTCTGACCCTTCTTGTTCTGTAGAGAGCCAGTCTCTTCAAGGGACAGTTCTGGCACATAAAATAAAAGAACTAGAAGGGAGCCTTGAGGAGATTTAACCCACCGACACTTCACCTTGGGGACACTGAGTCCCAGCGAGCTAGGGTGACTTTCCAAGTCAGCAAGGAGAAGTCTTGGGTACTCAACACAGGTCTAGAGAGACGTAATGATGTCTCAACCCTAGCACATTCTGGAGTGGCCAGTTAGTCCACGTCACTGTGACCTAGGAGCACGCGAATGGAACTCACAGCTGTGGGCCTCTGCGCAAACAGCTGTGCACCCCAGGAAATCAACTCTTTTTTTTAATTGAGAAGCTGAAAAAGTTATTTTAAAAAAAAAGAGGTATAGCCCATTCTAAAAATAGCTATAATAATGCAGAAGTTCACTTTTTGAGTCCTTTTGCTTACGATGCAAAATTTTTAAAATTTAAGTTCAACGAATGCAAAATTGGAGAGGTCTAGGGAAGGGAGGGGTTGAGTCAAAAAAAAAAAAAAAAAAAAAAAACCTTGCCAGGAAATCTGAGTTTGTGGCTTCATCAATGGGGAGGCCTCACTGAGCCACATATAAAAGGGGGACACAAGAAGGACAGTCTATACATCAGGGGCTTGCTCTTGCAAAACCAAACCACAAGGCAGCCTCACAGAAGGAGGCAGAGTTCCGCTATGCCCAGCTCAGCACTGCTGTGTTGCCTGGTCCTACTGGCTGGACTCCTGGCCAGCCAAGGCACGGACACCCAGCCTCAGGAGAGCTGTGTCCACTTCCCAGCTGGCCTGCCCCACATGCTCCGAGAGCTCCGAGCTGCCTTTGGCAGGGTGAAGACTTTCTTTGTGAGTATCATGCCCTCCTGCCCTTTCTTCCTTCCCAGGACTGCCTGAACTAGGCATTCTTCTCAAGCTGTAAGAATTTTTCTTTCCCCTCTCCTCCTCCTCTTCCTCCTCTCCTTCCTCCTTTCCCCTCATCCATAGCACTCATTCCCCTCAGATTTAAATTCTTAAGAGAGGTCCAGATTAAGACACAAGTTTAGTGAATTAAACTGAGATTATGTGGCAAACATGCAGGAAAAGCTGCATACAAGGTAAATGCACCATCTCACCTATGCTCAGAAACTTTCTATAAGCTTCCTTGGAGGTTGGTACTTTATTGGCTGAGAGAAATGAAGACAAGTCTGATTGGAGGGAAAGATGCTCCAGCTTATCCTGTGGTGGGGAAACATACATTGCTCTTCTTGGAGTCTCCAGACCAGAAATAGTGAGGTTTAGGGCAGCACCATGCATGGGGAAAACTGGCTGTGTGAGGAGCTTCCATCCCTAGAGCATTCTTAGTGCCACAGCTGGAGGTCCACAGAGGGCAAAACAAAGCAGAGAGCAGGCCACAAAAGGGGCTGAAGGACTGGAGAGCTGGCGTGGCTTGGCAGGAAGAGGACTAGGATTGAGTCAGGCTTCTGCCGTCCCATCCAAATTGGCCAGATTTCTTAAATAACTCAGTCTCAGGCAGGCTGTGGCACATCACATCCTCTTACAACTCTCCTTTCAACTCCTGGGCCAGGGCAACATGGATCACGATTCAAAAAGTATACATAAAAGGGCATCAGAAATGTGCACGTTTCCAGGATTTCCCCCAAGCCTCCAGTTCACTTGCCTTTTGTTCTTGCAGCAAAAGCAGGATCAGCTGGACAACATGCTGTTAAGCGAGTCTTTGCTGAAGGACTTTAAGGTGAGGCTGGGTAGTGAGTGTGGGAACACACAGCGTGACTATGGAAGGGAGGCTACTTCTGATGGCAGGGAGCTGGGTCTGCTTCCTTCGCCTTGAAAAGGAGAAGTGGGAATGGGAAGACCTTAACTCAGCACACCACCCACAGCCATGGGCTACAGAGGACTCAGTCCTGGGAGAGGCAGCTGGCTAAGAAGGGTCCCTAGAGACAAGGCTGTCCACTGCTGCTGCGGCACCTCTTCCTCACCTTCACTGCCTTTGGCTTCTTTTCTCAGGGTTACCTGGGTTGCCAAGCCTTGTCAGAGATGATCCAGTTTTACCTAGTAGAGGTGATGCCCAAGGCAGAGAACCATGACCCAGACATCAAGGAGCATGTGAACTCCCTGGGGGAAAAGCTGAAGACCCTCAGGCTTCGGCTGCGGCGCTGTGTGAGTAGCAGACCAACCCTTTCCCTTGCTGTCCCAGTATCCCACCTTCCATGCCCAGCAGGACCAGGCACAGCCAAAGACACACACAGAGACTAAGGCTGTCAGGGCTGGCTACAAATTTAGAAGAGAGTCAAATCTCTTGCTCATTTCTCTCTCAGCAGGGGTGGGGGTGGCTGCTAGGCATTTACATGTGAAGATTTGCACACAGTTTTCCCGTTATTTGTGAGTCATTTGTGGGTTATTAACTACTTACCTCTCTCTGTGAAGGGGGCCCAGAGTGCCCTCAGCTCTGGACCCAGGCCCTGGGCCAGGAACTGAGGCTTGCAGGCAATACAGGGGACCCCACTCTCCTCTTCTTGCTTTTTGGAAAACAACATAATGAGGGAAAACACTCCTGTCACTATTGTCCCTGAGTTCTCAAAAGGGCCAGGTCTCCTGTACTCAGGGTGTGTCCATGAATAACTGCCCCCCAGATGATTTACTTCTCCATCCAAAGTGATGCTTCACCACTTTCGGGGTTGCTTCTGCTCTCACTGATACTGAAAAGTCAACAAGTGCCTCCTTCTAGAAGAGCACTGTGCACAGGGCTTAGTCCCCTAGCTGCAACTGTGTCTCCATTTCCCAGATGCTTAAAAATGGTCCTTGGAGATTAAAGGAGAGAGGAGACAAAGAGGCAGGGAAAGGGCAGCAGGGATGCCAGGAGGGGAAGACAAGAGCTGGGTACTCATCCAAGCCTCACCAGCTCCGAGTGGCTCCCAGAGAAAGACGATTTGTGTCTCTGCCTATTTCCTCTCTGTCATCTGAGTAGTGATGATGATCCGGCTAGGCTGGGACTTAGTTCTCCCCACCTCCCCTCCCTGGGGAGATTGGGGAGAGTTGGCCTTCTGGATGAATCTGGCCCCACTGCATGCTAGCCTGAGAGCCAGGAACCAGGGTCACTAATGGTCTCTTTTTGTTTCTTGTGCAGCATCGATTTCTTCCCTGTGAAAATAAGAGCCAGGCGGTGGAGCAGGTGAAGAGCACATTTAGTAAGGTAAGCGTGGATGGTGCAGAGCCTTGGCCTACTCTCCAAGGGCAGAGGGTGACAGGTGCTCAGCAGCCCTGTACCGCACTGAGAGAGCGTGGGAATCCGAGACATGGTGTGACCGCCTCACCCAATGAGGAGTTGCTGCCTCAGGTCTACTTGCTTTCTGCAAAGTATCTTTGGGGTTTCTAAATGACTGCTCTTCGCCTTTACGGGCTTTCAGCTTGACCAGCTAGCCAAACCAAGGAGCGAGGAGAGTGACAAGGGAAACAGAAAGTACAGAAAGTGCTTGCTAGGAGTCCAGGCTGAACCCACACGTGCAGGAAGCTGACACGTGCATGTGCATACACAGGCCTGTCTGGGCTTGAGCCTGGACTCCTCTAAACTCAGAATAAGCAAGACACAGAATTCTCACTCGTCTAGAGTTCTCTCCGGTTCATTTCCCATCTGCCTTGCACGTCTCCAGAGGTGCCTGAGAATACCAACTCCCAAAACAAATGAGGTTTCACACTTCCAATTGCCCGTGAACCTCTTCTGCCTAATTTCCCAGAAGCCATGTGGCTTATGCCTTTTTCATGGGTCAGGGACAGACACTGACTGGGCAGGCTCCAACACCATGGGGCAGCAATCTCCTAAAGGTGGGCCGGAGAGGCAGGGCAGGGTCTGCTCAGACTGTTGGGGAAGCATAAACAGAGGAAAGCCTCCTTGTCCTGCTTTCAAACTGCTTCCTCCAATATCTTTTCATCAAATTCTGCATAAGCACCCAGTGAGCACATGACCTTTAAAAATGTTGAAATGGCACATTTAGGAGGTGATAGCAGGCAGACTCAGTGCTGCTCTGCCTTCTACCGCTGGCTGTGCCCAAAGCTCAGGGAGCTGAGGGCCACACACACCCTGTGGTGTATACTTGGGTTCCCACCACGTGCTTCCCAACACCAGGAAGCAAGAACAGGCCTTTTGTCCTCTGACAGAGTTCCAACCACTGCATGCTTATTTCCCTCCACAGCTCCAAGAGAAAGGTGTCTACAAAGCCATGAGTGAGTTTGACATCTTCATCAACTACATAGAAGCCTACATGACACTGAGGATAACAAACTAAAACATCTAGGATGGAAACTCTACTGGACTCTTGATCATAAAATGGAGATCTCCAAAATCAGATCCAGGATTCTGAGCCACCAGAGCTAGCTCCTTGGAAAACTCCATTGTACCTCTCTCCTAGAATATTTATTGCTCATTCCTATTTATTTACTGAGCTTCTCTATGAACAATTTAGAAAGAAGCCCAATATTATAATTTTTGCAGTATTTATTATTTTTCACCTGTTTTAAGCTGTTTCCATAGGGTAATACACTATGGTACCTCTGTGTTTTAAGAGAACCTTTAATTTATTACAAGGGAAAAATGTTCTTTTGGGGGCCAACTAATGGTTTCACTCTGAGAAGGACCACACTCTCTAGCTGGTGAGTTGTTCTCCATGGCCTCCCTCTGATTTCTCTTGTCTGGGTGTGGAGCTCCTGGAGCAAACTCTCTCCCTGTTAAGAAGAGAAACCTGAGTGCTCCTTTGATGATTAACTTTCCAGTAGCTCCAAGAGATTCCTCTGACCTCACCTTCCAATCACTTTATTCTTGAAAGCTATGGCTTGAGTGTTATTTATAACAGCCTAAAGTTGGTTCTAATAGAACTTGGTTTTAACGAGAAGTAATTCAATTCCTCTGGGAATGTAACATTATTTGTCTGTCTTCATAGCAGATTATAATTTTGAAAAAAAATAAATGGACTTTTATTCAAATCATGCTGTGTGTCATTTGGTTCCCATCTGACTACAAATGTACCCTGAAAGTTTCTAGGAGACAGAGGATATGGGGAAATGTATTCCTCATTTCAGATAAGGGAGGCCAGAGCCTCTCTAGGAGGCAGAAGAGGCTTCAATCCTGATCAGGATTCTTATTTTCAAAGCCAACAGCAAACATCACCATGTTTTCCCCACAACTCCATCCTTTAAGACATTACCCTAATTCCTCTTCTCTCATTGTTGTGGCAAATACCCAACACACCAAATGAAGGAAGGAAAGGTTTATTTAGCTCACAGTTACTGAAAGCTTCAGTCCATAATCTTCTGGCTGCAAGGCTGAGGAGTACAGGGCAGAGAACAGCAGTTCATGGCAGTGGAACAGCAACAATGACAACAGACCAACAGTAATAGAGAGAGCATCTATTTCTGTCCCTCTTATATTACATTCAGGCTGTTTGCCTCAGGCTATCTGCCCTAGGTGACACCCATAATCCCTGCAGTACTCAGACCCATAATCTCATCCTTGGATCTCCCATAATCCCAGTGGATCATGAGTTAAATCTCAAGCTCCAGAAGTCCTGCTCCATAACTACATGAGGCTTTGGGGGGACAACTACACACAAACCATAACAGATTATGGTAATTTTTTTCTAGGCAGCTAAATTGCCCAGGATGAGCTCAAATGGATGATCCTTCTGCCTCAACCTCTCAGAGTTCTGAGACTGTTAGTGTGCACCCTTACTCCTGGATGATTGTGTTGGTTTTTAAGGTTATAAAAGGTGATTCTGTACATTTGAAAATCAGAAAGCTAGAGAAGAGTCATGTTTGTTTGTTTGTTTGTGGGTTGGTTTTTTTTGTTTTGTTTTGTTTTTGCTTCTTTAAGTTCAAAAGATCCAGAGCATGAAATATGGGATTGCCTGGGCCATCCTGATGATTAAGAGAAAGGGTGGCTTCCAGCAGTAGGCAAAGGTCCCATTGAACAAAGATAGTTGTTACTGGTAATCACAACCAAAATACCCTACCAAGTCTGAGCTGAAAGCAGAGGCAACAGGGCTAGATCCAAGAAAATAGGATACAGACAAATTGGTCCATTCAATCGGATACTTAAAGGCTCAAGCAGCCACTCTTTTTGTCCCTTCCCTGAGCCACCAGACAAATAAGATTGGCTTCTGATTGTGGTCTGTTGAGGAGAGCCTGGTGGCTGGGGAAGCCCTACACAGAGCCCCGCGACATGGAGGGGAAAGGGGAAGGGATGGGCTAAGTAAACACCCATCCCTCTCTCACTGCACCCAGGCAGGAGTGGCCTGGAGTGGGAGCTGACTGCTTGTGGTCATTTTTTCAGTAAAACCTGACTCACTTCGATTAAAGTAACCATAGGAAGGAAGTGGGAAGCATCAAAGCTGAAATTGTTAGATGAAAGGTTAAGGTTAAGGTTAAGAATGGAGGCTTAATTCAGAAGATGAGGAGGAGATGGAAGCTCTCGGTCTTCAGCTAACTGAAGAGGTTATGAGTACCTCAGCCAGGAAGGCTTGTTGCACGGCAATGCATACTATTGCCCGTGAGAAGGCAGTGACTCCCTCAAGGGATGTGGGCATCTCAAACAGAAACGCGTATGGAAAATCTACACCACCAGTGCTAGCAACAGCTGCAATTCCCCGAGCACTTGCCTGAGATTGTAGGCATATGTTCATTGGTAGACAATGACTGACTATATGGTTATCAGGCATAGTATATGCTATTATTCTTGCTATTTTCTACAATAGGATTTTTTTAGTAAGTTCAGAAACATGAGAGTATTTTTCAGGATTACTTTTGTTTTATAATGATCTAGCATTCTATAATAGTGTGAAGTTCAAGTATTTGAACTCCATACAAATCCAACTCTTCAAATCCCATGAGCTGATCACAGATCAATACCAAGGAATATCCAGTTCCATACTACTTATTGACCATTTATATGTATCAATGTGTTGAGGGCTGTTCTATACAGTTTTTTTTTGCGGGGGAGGGATCATAGCATAATTCAGTTGTGATTGGGGCTTGTGTCATGCAATGAGAGGTGACTATGGAGTGTGGAAACTTAAGTGTGTGCCACTGGTCACAGTTGAGATAGTGATCCATGATGCTATGACACCCCAGGGCAAGACTACATCAGCTGATGATATCCTGGTTCCTTTTGAAGGAAGTAGTAATTTAAAAAAAAAAAAATGGTTTCACACTGGGGAGAGGACAAACTTCCAGGTCACCTGCCATCTCTCCCCACCATTCTCATCAAGATAGAGACCCTTGTCAGCATACTACCACTTCCCTATGAGTCATCCAATAATCTCCTCACCATTTTCCTCAATCACTAAATATAAAGTTCTGGCTACCTTGGGGCAGGTTGTTCTCTGTGAACAACTGGTCAACCCAGCTCCTTGCTGCACCAGTATTTTGTCTCTTGAGCATTCTCTTCACTGTGTGTGCAGTAACACCTAGAAGGAGACTGGGGCCTGCTTCTGGGGATCCCTAATATCAGTGTTTCAGTAGAGTGTGATTTATGTTAATAATAACATTAATATTAATTAAAATTACTTACTGGAAATCCCATTCAATCCAGCTATCTCCCTACTGAGAATTTTCCCAGAAGAACTG
>PVKN010004926.1:0-25974 GCA_004027915.1 Capromys pilorides
TACACTAAGAATTAATTGAAAACATCACATTGTACTTTCAAAGGGAACCTTGACTAAAATGGACTCATTTGAAATATAAGGATAGCTGATAGAAAAAATAAATTGCTGTGAAAATACCCAATTGTAGTCATTGCCTTTCAAAATTTAAATAACAGCTGTATTACATTTATAGAATAGTTTTTACTATTTATAGCTTGTGAACTAATGTTGTAAGTATCAAAATATGTACTTGGATATTTATAGATGTTTTACTTAGCAATTTCAGATGCTCAGAAGTCTGATGTATCCAGTTTTTGCTAGACGTGTAGTTGGATGTGTGCTTTTCAGAATGCGCAGTGCAAATACAGTGATGACAAGAAGCACTTCTGCTGAGAGGAGTGGAATTCCCAAGAAAAATTGTTAGAGAAGTTCTCATAGGCTCTTTCAGTATCTTTTGAGAAATTTAGGCTGTTTTTAAGAACTTGAAGAGCTAGAAAATAAAAATAACATCATTGAAGACCAGGGCAGTTGATTCGAACTGTTGCCAGTTGTCTCTGGGTGAAATCTCTCCTTGTGCTTTGGGGCGTAGCTGTGGCTGTGGTTGGGAGCACCGAGGCTTGGGAAGGCAGCTGTTTTATGTGAAGAGCTTGACATGCCTGTGTCAGGTTAGCAGACAGAAGAAGGCTGCCACAGTGGCTGAGCTTGGCAGCAGCTTTTAGAAGTATTTTACTGTGGAAACAATTCCTGGGAATGTTTTCTGGAGGAAGCCTGGTGGAGACTTCAGGTACTTTAAAAGTTTTTGAAACACTGAGGGAAACCACTGTGGTGTTCAACTTTATGACACTGTGGAGGAAGAGGAGTGGGAAGAGATAGGGGGGAGATCCAACAGCTCCATGTGCTATTAGACACGAGCAGTGTATCCTGTCTTTAAATATTGTGGTAAACCTAATCCAACCTACACTACTTTAACTTGCCTTCCAGATTAGGTGGTAAATCTCTTGCACGTTGGAATTCTGTCTTAGATGTTTGATACCGTCCTGGCCCTTCTCACAGTGTTAGGCAGACAGTGGTAGGTGCTGGGTAAGACTTTGTGGTATTTAATTTGAAGAGGAAAGACTACAAGCAGTTGACACTCAGCTATCTGGTGGTGATCTTTGAAAAAGTACGCATGCACTGGAGTTTTCTGGGCTTTATAACCGACACCTTGTTATAAGGATGCCTATAAGCAGTGGCTAGTTATATGGGTGCTGGTAACAGACTGTCTGAACTTTAGTCCCAGCTTTTCCTCATCTTAGTGTGACTCTAGGCAAGTTAGCTCTCCCCTTGAAGCCTCGGTTTCCTCATTGTGAATGAGAATTACATTTCATGAAGATGTAAGTATTGAGACTAGCAGGCACAGGGGCCAGGGGTTTGATCCCTGGACCTGCCAGGATGATCCCGACCCCAGGGCACTGAGACTGGGTGCAGGCCTGTAATCCCAGCTTTTAGGAGACTGTAAACAGGCGGATCACTATGAGTCCAATCTAGTAGTGGGACCCTGAACACCCTGTGGACCCTTCGCTAAAATGCAGAAACAAAGACAAAACAGTTGCGTTCTTGAAGCACAACCTGGTACTGCAAACATATATCAGCTGGCTTTGTTTGTTGTCTACCCTCAAATTGCTAGACTATAAAATTTAACCGTTTCACTGCTAAGGAGCACTATTGTGCTGTTCCATAATGCGAAGAGCAAGATAGCAGTAGCTAAATGGTTAAAGTAATGTTAGACTTTTAAGAATTTGTTTTTTTCTCCCTCTGTATTTAGGCAAGGTCTACAAGATATTCAGGGTCTCACTACGTAGATGGACTGGTAGTGATTCTCCTGTTTACAGTCTCTCAAGTGCTGAGATTACAGGCGCGCATCACTGCACCCAATCTCAATTTCCATCACAGCACGCACCGAGGGCGGGGCCGGCAGCACTGTGTGCCTGATCTCAAACTTGGCCACTGCACTTTGCCTTAAACAGGTGCTTTAGTCTACTGAGCTATCAGACCAGCCTAAGAATTTGTTTCTATCTGGAAAATATTAGTCTTTTTAGGTAAACTTATATTTTTATTATTTTCTAAACTTTATTTATTTATTTATTTATTTATTTATTTATTTATTTATTTATGTTTACCCAGCTCAGCCTGCCCTGGGGGTGGGGCTGGCACATCATATGGTGCTGGGGATTGAACCGCGGCCCTGCGGTTGCCTAAGCTTGCCTAAGCAGGTGCTTTAGAGTGCTGAGCCATCTCGCCAGCCCCTGGTAAACTTATATAGTAGGACAGAAATCAGTAGCATTATCTTTATTTTTTAAAAACTGTTAATGTGACGGGATGTTGTGACTCACTGTGGGGTCTCACTCTGTAGGCCGGGCTGGGCTTCACCTCCCAATGATCCCCCTGTCTCAGCTTCCTGAGCGCCGGGATTGCAGGAGTGCACCACTGCGCCTCGCTTATCTTTAAATATAGAAGACAGTGATTGTTATGATGAATTAAGTTTGGTTACATTTAGGTAATAAAGAGGGTGAGGCACCTTTCTTGCTGCTGGGACAGAGTAGGTGACACCTGCACCTCATGGGGTGGGCTTATTTTGGCTTGTAGTTTTAGAAGCTTCAGTCCACGGTGAGCCAGCTCCAGGGCAGAAGCATCATGGTAGAAAGGCTCGGTGGAGAAAGCTGCGCAGCTCCTGTCCCCTGGGAGGCAGAAAGCAGGGCAGGAGTCGGAGGAAGGGGTCAGGGACAGGCGCCATCCCCAGGGTTGCACCCCATGCCCAGAAGTGTGATGTGCAGTCTCCTAAATACCTCTCCAGCTGGTCAGTGTGCTGGTCAAGTTTAGTTATTATAGTGCATATATAAATTTTAACACCGAAATGGTTATTTTCTGTGTTACATAAAACATAGTGAATGTGTATTATTGCATGTACTCAAGAAAAGCACTTGTTCAAATTTATTTGTGGAGATAGGGAAGATTTCACTTACTGTGTATGTGAATGTAGCCACATGTCCGCATTGGGGTGGCCTTGTGAAACTTTTAGTGGACAAAGCTCACATAAAATTTGGCCCCATCAGTTACTCATTGGAACCTTTTGAAAATGGAAGGAAGCAAACTGTCCATGAAATGGACAGCGTTGTTGTTAAATTTAGATAGAAGCAAGCAGAAAGCCAGGCTCTTGATTTCATTCTGGCTGACTCGCTAAGAGGGATCCGGGCAAGTCATTTTGAGCTTGTGGAGACTTCAGTTGGACCTGAGGAGGCGGGATCTCCTACCTGAGCGAGCGCCTTCTGAAGCTCAGGCTCACACACGTGGAGCTGAGTGCGTGGTCAAGGCTCCTGGGTAGGCGCAGCTTCGTTGGGGGACTTGGGGTTTGGAGGTGCATTCCTTTTTTCCCACTTATTTGGTCATTTATAGTCGCTAGCATTCTCTGAAAAATTCTTTTATGATATTTAAACTTATGAAGATTTTGTAAGTTTTTAGTAATTAGAGGTTTTTCTAGGTGGGTAGTCACTTAATTTTAATTTTTAAGTGTTTCTAAGTCTAATGTGTCATATGGATTTTTAAAGGTACAATTAAAAGTGTATTTGAAGACTGTTAAGCAAATAAATTTAAATTCCTCAGAGTGAAGGATAGTTATTGCTTTGTAATATTTTCAGATTCTCAACTGTTGAATAGACAATGCTTTTGTTGAAGTTCTGCCAGAGCACTCATCCAGCAAAGAGGGTCAAGGCAGGAGCATGGGTCTCTGTACGTGTTCTGATGTCTGTTACTCTATGGAATGAATGTGAGAAGGTAAACTTAACCAGTGAAGCCCATAGTCATGGGGCTTTATGTGGTAATCTTGACAGATAATTTTGTAACAGCACATGCATTTTCATATTCATGCATTTTTAATCTGTAGTTCTAGTCAGATACAAAGTTTGCACTGAGAATTATTCAAAGTCCCCCTTATTTCTAGAACTGAATCAGCTTGCTCTCAGCTCTTCTTTCACTCAGGAGTGAGGAAGCCGTGATTTGTCGGTTTGTGTTTGTAGAGGTCAACAGAAAAGATCAGATACTCTGCACTCTGAAACTCTGCCAGATGTGATTTACATTTGAACAAAGATTACAGAAGAACAAGGATTAAGTTAAACAATTAGAGCAGTATGCTACAGACTATACCCTGGGAGAACTATTTGGGTCACTTGTTTTTGTTTTCAGCAGACTCTTGCATTGTGAATGTCGAGTAAATTGGTTGTAATTAATAATTGTCTTTATGCAAGTCTTTGTGTAAGAAGAGAGCTAGCTAAAAGAAGTTTGTGACGGCATTGTGTAGGAAATATATCATTTAGTTAATCAGGGAGTTCTATGAGTGTATAAATCCTTGTGATTATTACTCTCAAAGTCTACTGGTAGTGTAATTGTCAGCTCTTTAACTGGTTAATTTTGGTCTCTTACTTAGTTTGTCATTCTTTAGTCATTCAAGCTTGGATTAGCACTGTTTTTTACCTAAAGTTCACTGCTATGGCGATTTGTACCATGCAGGTTATTTTAAACTGGGGTCAGTGAATCACTGAAATTAAATGCAAATAATGTATTTTGTGTGGATATTATCTTTCTCAGGGTGAGAGTTTATGTCTTTGGTCACATTTTCAAAGGTTTCCACAATTGTAGAAAAATTGCACCGCTGTCAGGTGTAATTTGGGATGGTGTTTGGACTCTCTTCCTGCCCTAACTGTATTTGCCCGTTTCCCTTTCTTAGAGAAGCACTGACAACAGCACATTTAGGAATTCTGTAGCCAGTCGTGGTCTCGGGACTACTACAACTGTTTACAGGAAGATGCCAAAGTATATCAGCAGCTAGATACTATGTCTCTAATCACTCAGTAGCCAGAATTAAAACGTTGTGGGCAGCTTTAATTCATACAGGAAGGGCTTTGTGGTTAGCACAATAAATATTAAGCAGTGCCTTTCACAAAGCCGTTGGTCACATACTTTGTCTCACCAGTAATTAACTTATCAATGAGCTATAGTACACTCTAGTGACTTTTTTCCTAAAAGATTTATACTTATGACAAACAGGGTGCAATAAATTTTTCTATGTAAAGTACTCCTCTGGCCCAGAGGCGACGGATGCAAAGTTCTAATGAGCTGTGATGGATGGCGGAGGGGAGGGTCAGTGTCCCGCCTCAGGTGTCACACGGTGCCTTCTCCCTCAGTCAGTTTCCCCACAGGTCATGCTGCATATTGCACTATGACTGTGTATTCATACAAGACCGCAGCATAAAACAGAGAGCTGTTTATCATTAGCTAGAAAACATCTGAGTGGGGGTTCTACTTTCCAAGAACTTAGCTTAGCATTCACCTGCTGCTGCATAGGCCTTCTGCATTCCACAAGTAAAGAAGAAAGCCGCATGGCCATTGCCAAGCCAGACCTGGGAACCTGGGTTCCCTGTGGTGCTTATGCAGCAGAACTTCTCTGTAAAAAACCTACAGTGTTGAGAGAGTGAGTTGATTTATGTCATTTTTTCCTTCTAAAGACTGGAAACATTTGACTCTTTGTATTGCTTGTCTCCCAGAGAAAACAATACTCTTTTGAATCAGAAATTTGTGAATTCGCAATGTCCCTTTAGCCCAGCACTGTCACTTTTCGTGTTATTTGAAGGCATTTCACTACTCAATGACAATTAATTTAGGCCCAGGACACTTTAACAATAGCTCTTGCAGAGGAGCCTGTTCTCATCCTCCAGTTGGGCCCCTCCAGCGCCTCCTTGCCTGGACCAAAGGGGAGCAGGAAATTCAATAAAGTGACTACATTTAAAGAGAAGCGTAGCATTTAGAATAGATGCACAGGACGACTGTCTTCAGCATCAAACACTGTTTGTTTCCTATGCTGAGACTTCAATTTCTCTTGAGGAAACAGTTTTAATTTTCTTTTTTTAAGCTAATTACCTTTATTCCACTGTATCTGCCTACTCATCTTCTAATTTTCTTTTTTTAATTTAGAAGAAAGTATATTAAGAGCCAGCTGTGGTGGTACACACCTGCAATCTCAGCACTTGCGAAGCTGAGATAGGATCGCCCTGAGTTCAAGGCCAGCCTACACTATATAGTGAGATCATGTCTCAAAAAATCAACCAACTGAACACCCCTATAAATAAAGTCCATATATAGTACAGGGCCTACAAGATCTTACTACACAGATTGGACTCACAGTGATCCTCCTGTTTTCAGCCTCCCAAATGCTAGGATTACAGGCATACCACCATGCCCAGTCTCAATCTCTATCTCAGCATGCCTGGGGGTGGGGCCAACATGCACACCAGGGATCAAACCCCAATCCCTGCATCTGCTGAGCTATCTGGCTGGCCAAATTTACACATTTTAAACTCTTCAGGCATTTGCTTTTATCATAATTTCTTTGTGAGGAAAGTTTTATTTCAACTTTTTGAGATTGAATACGTCATAGCCATTTGGCCCATAATTATTAAGACAATTCCATTTCTCACAGATCTGGAGCCTGGAAGCATGTGATGAGGCCTTGGAGGGTTGGTTTCTTCTGAGGCCTCCATCTGTGGCTTGAACGTGGTGACCATTGTCTGGTTTCTTCACCATGATCTTTGCTTTTGTGTCCTGGTCTTCTTAAAAGAATAGAGAGCATATTGGAATAGGATCCACTCTATTTTAACTTAACTTTCTTTTTAAAGATTTTCCAAATACAATCATACTCTTAAGGTTCTGGGGGTTAGGGTTTCATCATTTGGGGGAAGGGAACACATAGTTTGGGCTGTGAGAGCAATATAAGATGCTTTAGGTATTTGAGCTTCTCCTGAAGGTTGAGATTTTTGATTTGGGGTTTGTATATTTTTCACTTCACTAATTAGACCAGAGTTCATAGATCCAGGCTCTTTGAAATACACTGAGAGCAAACCAGTTACTTAATGGGTTTATCAGGAAGGTAATATATTTCAGTAGTAGAATGGATTCCACCCTTGAAACACCAATTAAAACTTCTTCAGTGATTTAGAATTACACATGTTAAGTCCTAACTAATTAAACATGTTTGTCATAAAAAACTGCTAACTACAGGAGTTTTTGTTACAGGGATGAAAAATGTGTAGCACTTGAAATGCAAATAATCCTGTTGTTTTACATCAAGTTAATTACATAGCCATCAGCTCGGGCTCAGCTCAACCTTGTTCCTCACGTGGCCCCCTGAAGGCCTGCCCTGTGGAAGTCAGGTGCTCTGTCTGCTGAGGGAAACCGATTTCAGTCTCAGTTCTGCTGTGTATCTTGAAAGGAGACGCTAGTTCAAAGGCGGAATGTCCGGCACAAAGGGTCGATCTTCGACCCACGCTCGGGCGGACAGTGCAGGTGCGCTCAGGCACTTCCCTCTCAGTTCCAGGGCGGCGCTGTGTGCACAGCGGAGGGTTTCCTCGCGCTGCTCTCTCGCTACGCAAGAGACCTGCAGAGTTCCCTTTGTGGTAGCTTCTTAGAAAATGCTCGCTCTCAGGCCAGGCCACACACTGCATCTTTTGATTGAGAAATTTGTGTCTTCACGAGATTGCCCAGTAATCTGTGTACATATTCAAGAGTAAGAAGCAGAGCTTTAGGCGGTGATGGTAGCAGGACATGATCTGAGCTTTTTACCCCAAAATGGCCAGCAGTGAATTTTTCTGTTTCCCGTGCACCATATTGTATCTGATCACTCTAGGCAGAGGGCTCCACCTGGCTTTGTCACTTGCCAGCTGATAACCTTCCTCTGTAAGTGAAGGCAGTCCTGAAAGATTAAAGAGTAAAGGTGTGTAGGGTTCTTAGAACAGTGCCGGGCCCAGCGCTGTTACTGCCCACTGTGTTCAGTGCTCAGGCTTGTTCAGTTGCTGCTGACCGAAGCCAAGGGGGCCGTATATTTTGGTAAAAATGAAAAAAGGACTTATTTAAAGCCGGCTCCAAGGAGATGAAGGAGCCGGCTTACCTAAAATAACCATCTCACCTTGTACAGGTGAGTAAGGAGTCAGACTGTGTAGGTTTCGGGCTTGCTTCGTCGCTTCCCACCACCTTCAGCTCATTGACCCCCTGTTCTGTGCGGTGGAGACTGGGCTCCTGCCTCCTGCAGCTAGCGCCGCTGTCGACACTTCATCTGAGCTGAGGAGCGGAGGTCGGCTGTGTGTACAGCAGGAGGAAGTTTGGGAAATTGCTCATCTTTAGAAGAAAAAAACCCCAGACTTTTGAAGTTCTGTTTTGTAGTGCTGACTAGAATGTTAGTCAAAATTATATAACTAACTCTTGTTCTAATTCCTTTATTAATTATTACCACCACTATCATATAACTAAACTGAGCAGCATTTACTTAGTCTAGGAACATGCCTAGTGAGAGGATAATCATAAATGTAGCAATTGCTTTACAGCGAGCAGTTCTATGGTAATGCAGATACCATAGTGATCCCCAGGTAATTCATGCAGACATTTAAATTCCTCCTGAAAAAAGCAAAAAAACTGTGGAACTTGTAAAATAAAAGCTTAAAGTGTAGGAGTTCTTTGAACCATCATTTCTCCCCTTCCTTCTCTACCACGAAGATACTCAAAATCTCTGTTTCAGTGGTAACTTTCTTGTGTGACAGAAAGCATTGTCTCTTCCCAGGAAAACTCACTGTCAGGGATGACAGTGTGACGGTGTGTACTTGTGGTACTTAACAGCCTGAATCCAGCAACTTGGACCCTGGTCCCTGATGGTCACAAACCAATTGTACTGACTTCATATACCTATCTATCTATACATGTACATATCGATGTATTTATCTGGTGACATTCAACTCAGTGAGTGTTGGTGTTCTTGATCCTGTGAGTGTATGTAGTATTCCTACACAGCTTCTGTGAAACTTTATTTCTATTTCAAATGGTTGGGCTCTCAGACTGTAAAGAAGATTATGTTCCCTGACAGCAAGAGTGTTGAAGGGATAGTGAACTTGAGTGGCCTTGAGGAGCTATTACACTAAAAACAAATCCAGTGTAACAAATTTCTCTGTAGTGTTACAGCGATGTACATCGTCACTGTTTTGCTGAGTATTCGATGTTAGATGTGCTGAAACATCTGCTGCTGAGCTATGCCCAGAATGTCTTCTGCCTTCCTTTCAGGGAATGTTGTTAATTGATGTCTCCTTTTGGTTGAGGGTTGTTAATGTGCAGCAGATGCATGGGGTGGGGGCAAAAGAGAGGACAAGGACGCATCTTGGAGCACCTCAAGAGTTTTCCCAAGATGTGAATTTATTTCTCTATATTTTTAATTGAAGCAGATAATGGTGGTCTTAAGGAATTTGTGCCAGCTTGCTTGTCTAACAATTGTGTGTGTGTGCAAGTTAAATGAACCGTGTTCTTGGCATCATGGGGATTTTGACAGGCAAGTCTATAAAATTTCATGTGATTGGCTGACTACATTGAACTAGTTTTATGGAGTGAGTAAATATAAATTGGCTTAGTGTGTCAAATATAGCAATAGGACTTTTTCTTTGTTGGAGTTGAAAGTCTTAAAACTTTGAGTACCATGATGATGATTTAAGAAAAAGCTTTATAGCAAGAGAATGCAGGGAAGAGAATTTTTAAGTACCATGTTAAATTCACAGGAAACTGAGATTACAGTTTTTAACATTTCAGAGAGACTTAGTTGCCAAATTTCTAGAAGGAAGAGTTACTTAAATTTAATACTTCCTTTTTTTGTGTGGGAAGTTTGCTTTAGATCCTGTAATAAGCATCTGTTTTGAGGCTGCAGTAGTAGAGTAGACTAGTTCTTTAATGGGTGAAAAAGAAGACAGTGAATTCTCTCTTTCAGGACTGTTCCATTTTCATAAAGCCATGATTTCTTTGGTGTGGAGCAATATCTCCATCCATAACTCCAGGAATACTTCATCTCTTTCCTTTTGAGTTGGGATGCGTGTGTGTGTTGTTGTTGTTGTTAATCACTTTGGTACGCTTGTTTCTTTTTATGTTTGGACTGGGAATTGAACTCTGGACTTTGCGCTTGCCAGGTAGGCACCATACTGCTGACCTACACCCCTGCCTGATACACTTGTTTCATCCCCATTCCTTCTTTTGTTTGTTCAGCAGCTCCTTGTATTTATTGAGCACCTGTGTGCCAGGCACCCCAATGGAACGTGCTCTGAGAACAGGATGGCTTGTTGCATGTCCTTATCCTCATGTTGCACAGCTAAGAGTCAGATGAATGGCAATGCTCAAGGTGCAGAGGTCCCTTTAAAATTATTCCATAATTTCATGTACCGAAGGGCTCACCGAATCACCCCAGTGTCCTATTTTAAAGGCAGTTTTGCTTCCCTAAGCAGCACGAAGAGACCTTTTTGTCACTTTTTCTAAGCAACACACTTAGGTTTACTTTGTCTTCAGGGCTATGGAATAAGCTATTGCAAGCTTAGTTCACAGTTAGAAGAAGAAATATTTACAAGACCCAAGAACAAAAAACAGTTTGAACTTTCTGCTGTGGTCAGTGTTGCCTCACAAATTTAATCAGTATTGAGAGTATGCTGCCTGTGTCTTGGGCTCAGAACCAAGTAGCATGGACCTGGGAGATAGCTCAGTGACCTAAGTGCCTGCCTGGCAAGCATGAGGACCTGGGTTTAATCCCTGATACTGCATGCCATGCTGGTCCTGGGCACTGAGCCAGCCACCGTTGCCTGTAATCCCAGTGCTGAGAAGGCTGAGACAGGAGGATGGCTAGGAGTCTGAGCTGCATAGTGAGACCCTTTACCAAATAATTAATTAAAAAAAAAAAAAGAACCAACCAGCAGTAACAACCCTTGGGATACCAGCTGCTGTCCTCATTGGGTGTGGGTGGCCAACCCCAATGCTGCACTCTTTTTCTCTTCACTCAGCCCTTGTTCTGACCCATTTTTCCCCTTCAGGCAATGCAGAACATTTAAGTGTAGCACATAAATCTGTGCACAGAAACCTGATTATGATGCCAGGTACAGTGCCCAGACCTATAATCCTAGAGCTCAGAAAGCTGGAGCAGCCAGGCGCAAGGCCCATTTGAACTGAGATCCTATTGAGAGAGAGAGAGAGAGAGAGAGAGAGAGAGAGAGAGAGAGAGAGAGACCCAAGAGGAAAAACAATTTAATTAGGGTGTCAAATATCTTTTAAGATGTTTGTATTACTCATTATTATTACTTGTGAATACAGGCATCATCCATATTTGTTTGAATTGGTCATTGTAGATCTTTTTTATGTTCATAATGGGACAAAATTCTTTGTTTTTATTTTATTTTATTGTTTAGCGCAGGGCCTACAAGGTCTTGCACACAGATTGGACTTGTAGTGATTTTCCTGTTTTTAGCTTCCCAAGAGCTGGGATTATAGGTGTGTGCCATCACGACCAATCTCAGTGGCTGTCTCAGCGTACCCCAGGGATGAAACCTCGAACCTCCAACTCCTGTGTTTGCCCAAGCAGGAGCTTCAATCTGCTGAGCTATCTGGCCAGCCCTGATTTTTTTATGTGTAGTACTCAGCATGTGATGGAAGGTAATGTTTAAGGAGTGGAAGATACTGTGGTGTTAAGATCTCTTAAGTTTATACTCACCAGTATAGTGTAAATTGGCTTTTTAACTTGTAAATAACTTTATCACATCCTTGTGTAAGTCTAAAGGTATATTATGTATATATATATATATATATATATATATATATATATAGTGTTATAAGACTGTCAAAGGCTCACCTCATTCTTCCTCTTACACAGGACTCTTAAAATATAGAGAACTGAATTTTGAGAGAATTGAAATTACCGCTCCTTTTATCAGGAGCTGGGTCCTGGTGGCCCTAGAACGGCCGAGGCAGTGTTCTCAGCACAGGCTCTGTGTTAGAAAGAAACTGTTCAGGCGTCCTTCCTCCAAAGAGTCAGTAATTGATTGTATTAAAATTGACAATAAATTAGCAGGAGAAAAGGCCACAGTTTATTAGTGTGTTGTATAAAAGATGAAGCTATGAAATATAAAATATTTTGTATAAAATATGAGGGGTAGATGGTTGAGCCTGAAATAACCTCTCCATAGGGAAGAGGGAACTGGGCTGCAAACATGGGGTGGGGGTTGGGGTATGTCTCAGTTACTCTTCTCTTGTTGCTGGGATAAATACCCAATACCCAAAATGAAGAAAGAAGAGGTTTATGTAGCTCACAGTTACCAGAGGTTTCAGTCCATGTTCAGCTGGCTCCAAGGCAGAAGGGCACATGGCAGAGGGCAGCAGTTCACGGCGGCTGAACAGCAACAATGGCAAGAGAGAGTCTGTCTGTCTCCCTTAAATTGCATTCAGGCCATTGTCCCAGGCTAGGAAAGGTACACACACCCATAATTCCAGCTGTACTAAGATCCATAATCCCAGTGGATTGAGTTAGTCTCAAACTGTAGAAGTCCCCGCCCCATGATTGCGTGAGGCTTTGGGGGGACAACTAGACCCAAACCATAGCAGGGTGGTTTAAGGGTGATGTGAATGAGGTTGGAGATCAACGGGTGGGCAGGGTGGGCAGGGCAGGGTCCTCTGAGCTCAAGATGCTTTTTTTTGAATCTTCCTCTGTGATATGAGTTTGATCTTCCTTGGGTAACATCACATAAGAGAGTTTAAAGGCAACGTGCTCCTCTTCCTGGAGCTGATCCTGCGGCAGATGAAGGAAAATCAGAAGCAAGCCCTTCCAGAGAGGAGGATCCAAGATACGAGGAGGTGGAGAAGGGTCAGAGGGAACTTCCCTCTGAGGCTGCTTCTCCAGCCAGCATGTTGGTGTGGGAGCACCACACTGCTGGCGTCGTTTTCTGACCCCAACAGGCTACTTGCCTACTCTTGAAGAAATGCCTGGCCCCAGAGTGCCTGAGCTTCTGAGGGCCTTTTCTCCGAGCAGAGCCATCCCACCTTGGGGACCGGTGTCCCCAGCTGTGTGCCTGGCTCCCTGTCCCCTCCCTTCCAGCAAGTCGGAGCCCAGCCAGGGGCCTTGGTGATGAGTTCCCCAGAGGCTCAGCAGAAATGCCCGGAGCTTGAGCTTACACTAGCCAGCCCCAGTAGGAGCTAGTTTCTGCTAAAGGTAGTGTTTCTCAGAATCTGGGCATGACATCTACTCAGGGAGGTGAGAAGCTCATTCACTACAAAGAAAAGGATGATCAGGGCATGAAAAGGTTTACTGCAGAAAAGTTGAGAACTCTATAAAAGCACAGATAGAGGAAAAGATGGCTCCAACCTTGTCTTGTTAAGAGACAGATGTACTGCTAATACTTTGGCTTTTCTTTTTTCTTCACTAGTACTGGGAGTCAAACATAGCACCTTCACACTGAGCTACATTCCAAGCTGTTTTTCTTTTTCTTTTTCTAATTTTTTTTTTATTTATTCGTTTTGCTTGTTTGTTTCTTTATTTATTTATTTTATGGCTGGTTCAGCCTGCCCTGGTGGTGGGGCTGGCGCAGCATGTGGTACCGGTGATCGAACCGCAGTCCCTACAGTTGCCTGAGCTTTCCTAAGCAAGTGCTTTAGACCACTGAACCATCTTGCCAGCCCTAAGCTGTTTTTCAAATGTAATTTTATTATATTTTTTGAGACTCTCTCACTATGTAGTTCAGCCTAGCTTTAAACTCACTATATAGGGGCTGGCAAGATGGCTCAGCAGTCTAAAGCTCCTGCTTAGGAAAGCTTAGGCAATAACAGGGACCATGGCTCGATCCCTGGCACCACATGCTGTGCCAGTCCCATCCACCCACAGGGCAGGCTGAGCTGGCATATATATATATCTATATCTATATATATCTATATATATATACATACATACACACACACACACACACACACACATATATATATATATATATATATATATATATATATATGTTCACTCACTATATAGCTTAGATTGGTCTTGAACTTGCAGTGATCTTCCTGCCTCAACTTTCAGAGTGCTGGAATTACAAGCATGCACCACTATGCCAGTTTTTATTTTTTAATTTGAGACAGGGTCTCACTAAATTCCCCAGGTAGTACTTAAATTTGCAGTCCTTCTGCCTCGATTCCCAGAGTGCTGGGACCACAGGTGTGTGCATCGCCAGGCCTGGCTCGTCTGGCCTTTCAATGTGCCTCCTCCCAAGATGAATGATGAAAATCACAAAAGTAGTTCAAAATGAACTTTCATGTATTAAATATTAGTTTGGGACCAACAAGTGCAGTTGTTGTAGCCCTCAGAATCACGAGGACCCAGGCCTCAGAGGCCTGTGAAGGGCTGACTTCAGGATTATGTCAATGCAATCTACCTGATGGCAAGGTGACGCGCCTTGTGAGACTGAGGAGTCATTTTATTTGGTTATTTCTCATGCAAATTAAGCTGTGTTCTACATTCAACAATGGTCATATTTGTGGTATACATCTGGCACAAGAATTTTATTTGGTTTATTTTGAGACATGGTTTTGCTTTGTAGTTCAGGTTGGGCCTTGGTTTCGTTGTGTAGCCTAAGCTGACCTTGCACTGACATCAGCCTCCTGCCTCAGCCTCTGCTGCCGTGCCTTGCGAGGAGTCTTGGGTCTTTAGATGTCTTCTATTATTTCATTCTCAGGGAGTCTGAGTTTATGATGTTAGAAGGTGATGCTGGAGCAACTCCCTTGACTTTCTAGTTTCAGGAGCAAGAAGTGGGAAAAGTCCCTTGTTGGGGGAGGCGTGGTATTCAGCAGCTGGCACGGTTTTTGTCCTGCCTGAGAGCAAGTGCTTGCCTTGGCTCTGATTGGCTGTCACTTGGGGCCAGTGCCCTCTGACCACTAGGCAGTAGTGCAGGAGACTGAACTGTTGCCTGCTTTGTTGTTCTGAAGAAGCTGCCCCAGAGTATAGAAATGCTTCCTTACCACATGATGTTTATGTATCTTTGTCATCCTTTGAAGATAAATGTCAACCCTTAGTGGCACCGTGTAGTTGGGCTTGAGCTATAAAAGGCAGCTCTTTTTTATAGGAGGAAGTATAGCTGTCGATCCTGTGTTTCCATAGTGATGCTGCATTGTAATAGGATGAAAGCTGGGCTGAGCGAGGTCTGAAAGCCTCTGGACGCCACTGGGAGGTGAACGCGGCTGTGAGCCGCGCGCAGGCCCGCAGGGAGCAAGCTGCAGTTTCCACAGCAAGATGAGCTTTTCTAATGTTTTGTGTTGAGGTAAAAATAGATAAAGGAAGCTCACACGGTTACTTCTGGTTTGGAAGTTTGTATTTCCCCAGTACCTCAAAACACAGTGCTTTCTGAAGTCGGCCCTTTGGCACTGTACACAGTATTTTCCCCTCCAGGCCAGGATATCAGTAAGCTGTAAAAAAAATCCAAATTGCTGGTCTGACGATTCTAATTTCTGTTCTTTTTAGTTTCCATTCATTAAAGTATTGCCTTTACTGAAGATTTGAGGCTGAGTGTGCACTTTACCTCATCTCAGGTTTTTATTTGTTTCCTTCAACTTAATTGCATTAGGTTTTATTATCTCCTCTCTCTCTCTGTCTCTCTGTCTCTCTCTCTGTCTGTCTCTCTATGTCTGTTTCTATCTGTCTTTGTCTCTGTCTCTCTGTCTACCTATCTCTCCGTCTCTATCTCTGTTTCTTTCTTTTTTTTTTTAATATTTTATTTATTTATTTATTTGTTTGTTTGCTTGTTGTGTTTGTTTCTTTATTTATTTATTTTGTGGCTGGCCCAGCCTGCCCTGGTGGTGGGGCTTGTGCAGCATGTGGTGCTGGGGATCGAACTGCAGTCTCTGCAGTTGCCTGAGCTTTCCTAAGCAGGTGCCTTAGACCACTGAACCATCTCGCCGGCCCCTCTGTTTCTTTCTTTGTCTCTGTTTCTCTGTTTGTCTCTGTCTCTGTCTCTGTCTCTGTCTCTGTCTCTCTCTCTGACTGCTAACTTGAATTTTGAGAACCAGAGAAGGGAGAAGTCATATCTGATCAAAAAGCAACCCCCTAACATTTTTTTTTCTTTGAAGAGTTTATTATTTTGTTTTTGTTAAAGCCAGACCATACGAAGGTAAACTTTTATTTTCCAAAATGTAATCTGAATCGAGAAGTCAGCAAGCCCCAGGGCACCACTGCTGCAGACGGGAGAGTGTGCCCTGTGCCGTGCCTGTTGCCGTGCCCCCACTTCTTGCTGGACCCATGTCTATAGGGGGCTTGCAGTTGGCAGCCAGGCTCCTGTCTGTGGCTTGCATGTCACACTGCTTTCTGGCAATGCTCTTAAGGGTTTGTAAACTCTGTCCCTGTCCAGTTGTGTCACGGTGCAGCCTGCTGAGCTCCATGCACCTTATACGAGAACCTAGACAATGGCGAGGGTGAGTTTTTAACTTGAGGCTGAATTTTTGCAGGAAATTAATGTTTTACCATTCATGAAATTATTACTGTCATTCTCTTAAAATCTTTTTAGGACAATAGTTATTTCCATTTCTGTTTATTCACTTCCATCCCCGTGACTAGGGGATGGATGTCATTTATTGTTCATGACATCAAATTAAAAGCTCATATCGCTGGGCATGGTGGCACATGCCTGTAATCCCAGCACTTAGGAGGCTGAGCCAGGAAGATCCGTGTGAGTTCAAGACCAGCCTGGGCTACAAAAGTAAGCTCAAGGCCAGTCTGAACTGCATAGTGAGACCCTGTCTCAAAAAGACAAAAAATAAAATAAAATAAAAATAAAAATAAAAATAAAAGCTGATATTAATAAAACAATGTCAAGGTAAATAGAAGGTTGGAAAGTTTGACTGAGTTGCTACTCTATTAAGAAGAGAATACAGGATCAGTGAGATAGCTCAGCAGACTAAGCACTTGCTTAGGCAAGCACAGGGAACGGGGTTTGATCCCAGTGCTATATGCCATGTTGGCCTCACCCCCAGGTGTGCTGAGCCAGCCACCGAGACCAGGTGTGGTGGCACATGCCTGTAATGCCAGCACTGGGGAGGCTGAAAACAGGAGGATCACTGTGAGTCCTAGCTGTGTAATGAGACCCTGTATCAAATATATACTTTTTTTTTGTATTTAAGACAGGGTCTATAAGGTACAGGTTCTACAGGGTCTCACTATATAGATCAGACTCATAGTGATCCTCCTGTTTTCAGCCTCCCAAAGTGTTGGGATTACCACCATGCCCAGTCTCAATCACCATTTCAGCGTGCCTTGCAGGTGGGGCCAGCATAGGCGAGCGGGGGATCAAACCCCGACCACTGTGCCCTGCCTAAGCAGGCACTTTAGTACACTGAGCTATCTGATTGGCCTATTTCCGTATTTTTGTGACTAATTCAGCGGTATCTACCTGAGTTAGCCAGAGTTCAAGTACTGTTCTGACTCCTAATCTTGAGTGTTTCCTCCAAGTCCCTCTGAGTCCTGGCTGTCTTTTTGGACCCTGGAAGATTTTCACTGTGATGCACAATAGGGCAGGATGGATATCAGGGTGTGCTTAGTTCTGCCTCAGTTTACTCAGCCCTCTTGATGACCCCGGGTCCTGTAGGCACATGTACTCTTTTTTTCTGTCATCTATGTTGCATTTCAGTGTTTCAAGACCATCACCAAATTTCCTCCCCTCTATGACTTGATAGGATCTCTATTTCTAATAATATAATTGATAGCAAAAATAGTACTTGATAGATAATAGTAGTTAATATGTAGGAGAGATGTTATTCAGGGAACTTTACATTCTCAAAGCTCACACAAACCCGCAGGAAACCCATTTTCTTTCTTTCTTTTTTTTTTAATAGAGTCATAGGTTATTTATTTATTTATTTCTTATTTTTATGGCTGGCTCAGCCTGCCCTGAGGGTGGGGCTGGTGCGGTATGTGGTGCCGGGGATGGAACCTTAGTTCCTGTAGTTGCCTAAGCTTCCCTAAGCAAATGCTTTAGACCGCTAAGCCATCTCTCCGGCCCAGGAAACCCATTTTCTAAATGGAGAAACCGAGGTTCTCAGTGGGAGTCAGTGATCTGCCAGTGGCAGCCCATCTGCCATCTCCAGCTCAGAAGTGGAAAGAGGCTCACCGCCCAGCACTCGGGCTCTGTCGCCACAGCCACCATCCTCTGGGTCTGCAGTGCTGCATGCTGCTTTACTTAGAGGCTTCTAACAAAGAAGGAGCGACAGGAATGTAGTCTTCTCTTTTTTGTTGAGAGGAGAGACTGCTCACCAGTAAATCTTTTACAGATGCTACAGTCATATTATGCTTGCACGTTCTTAGTCCCTTTGTCCCTATCACTAGATAACTAAAATTCATACTCTCTGGTCATGTCCACACCCAGCAAGACTCAGGGATACACTTAAGGTAAAAAAAAAAAAAAAAAAAAAAAAAGCCTTTTTTTTTTTTTAATAGATCAATGAAGAAATACTTGAAATTTTAAAAATGTTACCACAAATCCATTTTTTTTCCTTAAGATAGGTTGGTGTGACCCTGAACAAATAAAAAGGCTGGGCCTGTTGTTCTGCTTTCTCCTCTTGTGACTTCCCTGGTGTTGGCAGAGATTTTAGAAGGTATGCATTGCAGGTCTGGAGAGACACCTTGGGTGAGTTAAACAGAGTCTCCAGGAGAAGTCTTTGCCACACTCCTGGCCTGCTCTCTTCTCTCCGTAGTCATGGCCCAGCCTGCATGCGCAGCGGAGCTGGCACACCAGCTTGGTGTGTCTGCGTTGGTGCTCGACTGAGTGGGTGGAGGTGCCACAGCATGAGTGTTTGGGTGACAGCCCCGGTGTGTCAGGTTGACAGGTCACAACCTGTTTGCTCAGTGCTGGAATGTTGGAAAGCAAAAGCAAGTTTCTAAGTAACTAACGGTGAGTTCATGGACAGGAGAGAGAAACTGCTGTAGATGTTCCTTATTTTATATACAAAATTTGTTTTAAAAAACCTTATGTAACTACTCAGTTATTTTTCAAAATGGGTTTTATTAGGCCCCAGCTGGCATTGCTAAATGACTTGCTTATTCAGCCACCAATGTTTTAGTCTGGCTCTCTGTGTTTAATTGCATTTGTTTTATGAACCGTTTTGTGCTGCTCACCCATGTACAAGGCGTACTGGCGCAAGGTATTTATGCAATATTTAAGTGATTTTCAAAATATAAGCTTGATGCCTGTCATGGCTTGAGCTTTTTGCAAGGGGAACAATATAATACAGGATGCATTTTATAATAGTATTTTATAATGAATCACCCAAGAATCATATATAAGCAGTGCAGAAAATCTGCCCACATACATAAACACTAAAGACCCCAGCTGAGGGCCTAGATCCTAGTATTTTGTATGAGTCCAGGTGAAAACCTAGAGCTGATAACAGTGCTTATCACAAATATAATCGGAGGCCTACAGCCCACAACAGAGTCTCATGCATGTCCGCTCCATGGATCTGTACTAAGAAGGCCCAAAGGTCAGTGATGGAAGCTAGGAAGTCTGTGCCAGCGGGATGAAGGATCTGTGTTAGCAGGCTAAAGAATCTTAGCTGGAGCCAGGAGGCAATGCTCAAGGTAAGCATCAGAGCTCCCCAAAAGGTGCCACAGCCATCCATAGGAACAGTGAGGTCCTGAGCTCCTCCAGCGATGAGGAAAGCCACGTTCCCATCAGGAAAGCCAACTTAAAAAGCTTCTGCGTGAGGTTGAGCAGTGCACCATCTTCCCTTCTGGAGCCAGGAAGTGATGCTCAAGATGAGGACCCACGCTTCTCCAGTGTTCACTAGGAAAGCCAGCATGACAGGGTCTCCAGCCCAAGAGAGCTAGTAGCTTCCAACAGCTCCAACAGCTTCTCCAAACAGCATCCCTAACAGCGTTCTCACAACTTCTCCTGTTCTGCCTTTATGCTGCTACAACAACCCTGGGTATGGGTCTCCCACAACCAGCACCACACTAGTTTAAATCAGCTGGATGTAATAAGTGGACCACCAGTTAGAAATCCACTACAGTGTGAAATACAGAGTTTAAATTACAGATTTAAAATTCAAAAATTTACATAATACATATACCAGACCCTCACACACATGCACATATATGCACGTGTGTGTATATATATGTATATGTGTGTGGCATGTCTGTTTTGCATGTCAGTAGTTTTTGGTATACATCAGTATCACCTAGGAGGCTTATTAAATGAGATTATTGTGTCCTACTCATAGGGGTCTTTGCTGACAACAACCCTGGGTGTGGGTCTCCCACACCCAGCCCCCACACTAGTTTAATTCAGCTGGGTGTAATAAGTTGGCCACCAGTTAGAAATCCACTACTGTACTAAATACAGATTTTAAATCTGTAGGCGTGTGTGTGTGTGTGTGTGTGTGTTCCAACAAGTTGACACTGATGATGCTAGTTTGTGGTTAGTGGTCAGAACTGTTGTGAGGAAAAGAAGGCTAGAAAAAAGTCTAGGATAGTACACCATTGTGTTGATAGTAGTTGTCTCATCTCTGGGCTGTGGGATTTTTGGACCCTTTATTTTTCCTTAACACTTTTCTGCATTTATTTAGTTATTTATTTTTCCAATGAGAAGAACATTCCCATTATCATCCAAAGAAATATTTAAATTTTTTTTGAGGCTGTGGTATTTATGCTCTCACGAATACAGATGGCTTTTGTTGTCCTCTGTTGTCCAGTATTATCTTACTGCCATTATAAAAATAGCGTTCACAATGCAGCACACAATATAATGTGCTGTGTCTCTGGTTCTTACTGTGTCATCCCAAGATGTGGGTCTTTAGATTGAGTTCTTACTGCAGTGCATGGAACTGGTCACGTGGCCAGTGTTCAGTAGGCACTTGCAGCTCCTATAGGTAGAATCTGTTTCTTTACTCTGCCTCACTTCTTCTCAGACTCCATGGAGGCCTAATTTTCCAAGTATAAATTGTGTTTCCACAGAATCTAAAAGAAGAGTAAAACTTTGTCTAAAGTAGCAAAGTACATAAGTGAAGTCCAAAGAGTTAATCTAAGTCTTTTGGCCTCAGAATAAACAAACCAACCAACCAGTCAACTGGCAACAAAAGCCCACACTTGGGAACAGCACTATATGATGTTTTGGCCCGTCCAGTTTTAGGAATTGTGCACATAATACCACGCACAACAGGCAAAGCTGTGTGGAATGCTGTGTGCTTCTGTGAAAGAATATTGCCCATGAAGTATGCTTTGTTAGTATGTCTCAGTTGAAAATAACCTTGGGTGTTGACTAACTATATGAACAAACACCTTTTAGTAAGTTACTTTGCCCAGTCCTTGGATTAAGTCCTGGGTTTTTAAGTGGAAATTATCAGCCTTGTGAATACCTTGGGTTGTCACAAAGATCAAGTGAACCAGTGCTCACTGAGGAAGCTGGTTGGAAGCATATTCAGATCCTTTGCATGCAAAGGCAGTGGAGAGATGGGAGCAGTGGAATCCCCCGCACCCCCTTTCTCTCTCTGGCTCCGCAGTCTATTGTGGACGCTTCCCCAGCACCCACAGTCTCCTGTCCCAAAAGAGTGTACGATGAGATTTGGCAGGTCCAGGCAATTGTTGAGCTCTGTTCCAGCCAGCCAGCTGGGCAATGCCACTTAGCTTCTGTATGGACTCTTGACGTTGGACAACCTGAGGAAAAGCAAGATAGCTTCTGGTCGGTGTTTTTCCTGATAACCCCGTAAGTTCCTTTCCTATTACGTTGTCTCCAGGAAGTTGAAGTAGTTACTGTCTCTATGGAAATCTGAGAATCTGTTATATTAAAAAATGACCTCAACTGAGGAATTTGTTTGTCACTTCATTGTTCACTGGGTGCATTAGGAAGCTAAGGAATTGGCCATTTGTGAGCCCCCCTTCCAGAGGCTTATGGTGTTTCAGTTTCAGCTCAACTGACAATTTGTCTATTTCCTAAGCAAATACTATGTAATAGTCTGATGTATGTTGATGAAAGTTTTGAATAAATTGTGTTTTTTTGTTTTTTCCCACGAAGAGGTAATTGTGCTCTACTCTCTGATTTCCATGGCACATAGCCCAGTTTAGGGCAGACGATAATTTTTTTTTTTTCTTTTTCTTCTTGCACAGGACTAGGGGGTGAACCTAGGGCATTTGCACCAGCTACAATCCCAGCATTTTGTGTTTTATCTTCAGACAGGGTCTTGCTAAGTCGTTAAGTGGCTCAGGCTGCATTTAAATTTACAGTCCTCTTGCCTCAGCCTCCTAAAGTTCTGGGATCGCAGGCCTCTGCCACAGAAAGTTCATTTCATCCTTCAAACAGCAAAAGGCTAATATACTTAGCATGCAGTACCTCTGTAAATATTACAGACAGATTATACCCCCATTTTAATTGTCTTTCCTTTGAGTTCAGGGTTACAGAGCCTCATGTAACATGGCCCTGCTTATTGACTGCCTGTCAGTGTCTCTGTGATAGGTTAGTCACAAAGGTGGCCTGTGTAGTGCTTCATCTCTGCTAAAGGAGAAGGTTGGGAGGTCACACAAGGACCTAGCATTTGGCTTTTGGCCTACAATATACTTTCTTTTGGCACTTTACACACTGGCTAATGATTAAACAAATTAGTTGTGAGATTCCAACACATTTTTTTCTTAAGCAGCTACTCTGCTTGTTAAAGAAGTTCTTCTCTTTTGCATTACTGCTTGTGACATTGAACTTTTTCAGAATGCTCACAGGATCCAGTTGTTTGTAATCTTTTGTTTAGCCTTTATGTTATTTATAGTGTCTGCAATCTTTAAAATTCCTTTACAACATTTCCTGGGTATACTAGTGTTTGTGAGTTCATCTTTGAATGATAATGTGATCCCAATCAGTCTGAAGTTGAAGTTTAGAACTTGATGTGACTTAATCTTTGGTTTAAATGTGACCATTTTGGGGGTGGATGCTTTAGGGGGATACGTGACACGTGTGGCCTTCCTCAAAGCAGCAGTGCGTGTAGTGCCTTGCTCTGCTGGCCTGTACTGTTAGAGCACCTTGGGCAGCATGACGCAGAGCAGCGAAGAGGCAGTGCTCCCAGCGTGGCCTCTTGTGCGCTGCAGTCTGCTTGTACAGAACAAAAGGACTTCTGAGTATCCTTTTCTCTATCCTGAGCTTTACTTTGGTCAGTGAAGCGGTGTTAACTGTGGCTCCTGTGGCCTTCGCTGGTGGCCCCTCATGTAGTTGCCAAACTGGTATTCCCCAGACCCTCAGCTGTTTGAACCCACTGTCTTCTGATTCTTTCTTATGATCTACTCAAAGAACATCCTCACACGGTGTACCTGAGCTGTGGAGAGGTGTGTGCAACATGAGTGGCATTCCCTGGGTTCATCAAACCATGCTGTGCGTGTTTGGATGAAGACCGGGTAACACAGCCCAAGAGGGTCAGCTGCAGACTTTGATGGCTTTCCCGTACGTAAACCAGCCCAGGAAGCAGATATATAATTTTTGTAGGGGATCTTGGCTTTCATATACGAGTCAAGCATCTCTTGTCAGAAATACTTGGGATTAAATGTTTCAAGTTTCATATTTTTTTCTGATATTGGAATATTTACATGTGCATAATGAAATATTTTGGCAAAGGGACTCAAGTCTAAACATGGAATCCATTTGTGTTTCATATATAAACATACTTTATACACATAGCTCAAAGGTTACTTTATATGCTGTTTTCAATAAAACAGAGTCTCACAGGTGGAATTTTGTGTGCGACGTCACGTCAGTACTCACCACGCTTCAGATTTGGGAGTGCTTTGGATGTCCGTATTAGTGACGCTCCATCTGTGCTGTTTCCTGCACATTACACATGGCGGAGTGACTCTAAATAGGCTTTCTCTCCCGGAGTCCGTCTTTCACAAATCAGCTGGCTGAGGATTGCCAGCAGCCAGGATGTCACACTTGTGGGCGTTGGCCCCAGGGGCATTTGGAGCTGGTGCTTCGGGCCCATGCTCAGTGGGGACCCCTGCCTGGCCTGTGAGCAGGAGCCTTCTTGTCTGGGCCAGCCTCCCCGCACTCTTCTCATCCTTTTTTCCTCCCAGAGAAGTGTTCTCTTCCTTCATCTTACTACCCAGCAGCTCTGAAGCAGACAGTTAGCTATCCTCTGATTAGAACTTTTATTATAATAAAATAGGAACATAAAATTTGCTACTTTAAGTGTACAATTCCAGGGTGTTGAGTACATATACAGTGTGTGAACATCACAATCCATTTTTAGAAATTTTTTGTCATCAAAAAGAAATTCAGTAGTCATTAAATGACAGTAACAACTTCTCATCCCCCCACAGCCTTGGGTGGCTTCTACTCTTTGTCTATGAATTTGTCTATTCGAGGTACTTCACATATGTGGGCTCACACAATCCTTGCCTTTTTTTTTTTTTTCAGCAGTCTTATATTTTAACGAAAGATAAGTATTTTCAGAGTTTCTTAGAACTCCGATACGATGCCCTCTTCCATTCCGTGTTTGATGCTACCATCTTCCAGCTAGGATAAGCAGTTCTCACCTGGTGTCACAAGAGCAGCCTCTTGGGTGCTGTGCGTGCAGCCCATTCACTTGAAGAGCTGAGGAGCAGGGCAAGAATCATAGACATCTCTATTAAGTATAGTCATTTTGTTGTAGGTAGCTAAATTAGATAGAAATGTTATAGGTAGTTAGGGCAGGCCCTCAAGGATGACATGAAAGACAAGGTGAATTTACAACTAAAGATAGACACTCCTCTGCTGTGGGCCAGATCTCAAGAGTAAACAAATACAGCCACATACTTCCCTAAGGGTGGGCATCAGGGATTAATATGCTAAGTAGATATCAGTCACCTTGAAAGAGCCTGAAAGAGTCACTAGCCCAAGCCCAACAGGAAGAGACCTCGATGTTCTTGCTGACTTGCTTCTTCATTTGGTACTGGAGTTAATCAATTTTACCTGAGCAATGGTGCTTGTAATCTCATTTGTTGACCATAGTTTTGTCCCACCTCACACCTAAGTGAATTTCCATGTCTTCTCCACGACCTTAGACCTGCCTCACTACATGGTTTTCCTCTGTAAAAGTCCCTGGAAGAAACAGTTTCCCCGGGGACCACCTACTCGGGATCCCCCTCCTGTCCCTCGAACAGGAGCTTTCTTTCCCCCAATAAATCTATTCTGCTCATAACCTCCATTTGTTCCTAAAATTCATTCTTTGGTTTTAGAGAACATGAACTTGTCTCAGGTACTTTTCAGGTTAGGAGATCATTTTTCCCCTATATTATTTGGAGGTTCCCTATACCATCATTTGGAGGTCATCCACCCAAGATCAGTTTTTCTCCCTGTCTCAATTTGTGCTACTGAGTAGATTTTTCTTTTGATTGCTTCTCTCCTACCCAGGTATCCTTTTCACAGTAACTAACTTCCAGATATTTTGTAATGTCTTCTTACCCATGGACTAACCCTTCAAGCAGATAGCCCTGTAAGCCTTTGTCATTGCTCAGGTCAAAACCCATTTCCAGAGACTCCTGTTAGTCAGACATGTTCTCAGACTAAGCATTGTGGTGAAGAACTGTTTAACTCCAGTGCAAGTACGTGAACACCTCTTACTGATTGCTTCTGTCCCTGGGATATTGCTGTGTAGGTAATCTGGGAGCCAACTATCAGGAAATTTGCTTTCTCTTCTCAGATACCTAATAGACCAGTCTTTCCAAAGTGGTGGCAGAGTTACCCTGTGTATTTACTTAATGCTGGCTGGTAGACCAGGTCTCTTCATGCAGGGCAGAGTAAGCTCATCCAGGTTTGTGGCCAGACACATTAGCTTTGTCCCAACCTCTCATGTATTAGACCAACGCATTGCTTTCTTTACAAGTTTCATTGGTGTCTCAATTAGCTTGTTTAAAACCACACTCTACATTTCTTCCGTCAAACCGACTCTTCCAGTTTTTCCATTTTTGTGAAACACTCCTAGTCTTCCTCTCACTCTAGAGAAAAATTGACTTTTCTCATTGGCTCCTCTTTTACCTGCCTGTTTCCCATCAAATCCCTTAGCTCTGGCACCAGAATATGTCCCGCAGTTTCTTACCATCTCCATCTCCAGGCATGCCTCTGCCTTCATATTCTTTCCATTGTTGATTCCCCCACC